>JAMQGT020010904.1:0-48222 GCA_024447675.2 Pterophyllum scalare | reverse complement strand
AGAGGTCACAGCTGTTCATCAGGCTAATGGAAGGCTCCGTCAGAGCCGAGTTCTCCTCCGAGCTCATTGCTGGCACCTCCTGTCTCTCACTCTTCTTTTCCTCATCAGACCTCACATCAACATCCTTGAAGCCTCTCTTACTTCTTACCTGCTCACTTTGCTTCCTTCCTCGCCTCTTCCTACTCTTCTTCTGCGCTAAACTTTTTGTTACTGTACTCTCTTGCTCATCAGCAATTGTTTCCTTGGCCTTCTCAATCTTGTCTTCCATCTGCACCTCCTGTGCCACCCCCGCTTCCAGCCTACTCTCAGGCTTCACCTGCTCTTCCTCCTCTCCCTCTGTCACCACCACTTCCTTCTCTGACACAACAACTTTTTCTTTCTCCCCCTCCTTCTCTTCTCGCCCAGTCTCCTCTGCTGCATCTTCATCCTCCCACTGACTAAACACTTCCTCCTCCATTTCCCTCCTCTTCCTCGTCCTTCTCCTGCTCATGTTCCCTCGGTTGTTGTTTGTTTCCAAATCCCCCAGCTCCTCACACAGAAGGCTTGGGCAGTCTGCAACAGAGTAAAGCAAAAAGTTGTTTTATTTCTTTTTTAACTTAAAGGCTAGACTGAAATGTGGTCACTCATCTGTACTTCATCTCTGGAGAGTAATGACTCAAGTATCTCTGCATTTGCAAGGCTTTACTTTTAGCATCTTAATTTCTCTTATTATACTGAGACATATTTTTGGATCAGGCTGGTCTGAAAAATAAATACAGGATTGAGAACTTCAAACCCAGAATTTATTTTGTGGCAGTTATTAGAAGGCTTTGATCTAGAGTTGCAACTACTGACCTATGTTTTCTTTATGTAACATTTTACCAGGGCTATTTAGTCAGATATTGCAAAATATGCCCAGTTACTGATTTTGACCCTTCCTGCTTTGCCTAATCAATTTCTGAAAATGTAAAATATTATTTTACTATCATAAGAGAGAAAAAGCATTGCATTGAGTGCTACTTGCCTCAAACCCTGTATTATAAAGTAAGTTCACCATACCCAGGGCATCTTTCTGTTGTCTCAGTTCACTTACCCTAACATCAGCAGTCAGGATAAGCAGTTGAATAAAGTTGATCTACTTGTTAAGTTAACCTAAGTTTCACAGGCAAGAAGTGGCATAGGCAGCATCTGACCAATCACAATTATTGGTAAGTGCATGGCAACAGAGCAGCTGATTTTTCAAAATGGAAAAGGGATATAATAAAATTTGAGAAAACAGAAAAATGTGAAGCAGTTAAACACATAATACAGGCTGAAAGCAGCACAGCTGCTCCACACAAAGCAGCAGCATGAAAGGAGTTTAGTATTTAAGGTGCTTTAGTCAATAAGACTGGAAAACAGATTAACAAAGTTTAGCTTATTTGAAGCCAGGAAAGAAAGCCAGCATAAATGCTGACTGTGCAAGTTAACAGACTTATCAATATCACAGCTGTCATTAAGACATGGGAGAATCTGAAGGATTATAATGAGTATGAACAAATTGTTTAGTTCTTATTCTTCCAGCTGCAGTCTTGGTGGTGTTTAACAGTCTGAGAGCAAGTGATAAATAGATGTTAAAATATCATTCAAACATAGGCTTAGACTACATTTAAACTTGATATTAGGTCTGCAGGTGTTCTGTTTTAGGATCATATATTAAAGCTTATAGAAGGCTTATAGGTGCATCTAAGAATGTACACTATATTGCTAAAGGTATTCTCTTCTTTGCCTTGACATCCCATTCTTAATCCACAGAATTTAATGATGTCAGCCCACGCTTTGCAGCTATAACAGCTTTAAATCTTTTTGAAAGGCTTTCCACAAGGTTCAGGAGTGCGTCAGAATAGACTGATGTTGGACGAGAAAGCCTGGCTGACAGTCTCCCCAAATTCATCCCAAAGGTGTTCTGTCAGGTTGAGGTCAGGACTCTGACAGGCCAGTCAAGTTCTTCCACACCAACCTCACTCATCCATATCTATATGGTCCTTGCTTTGAGCACTGGTGCACAATCCTGTTGGAACAGGAAGGGGCCATCCCCAGACTGTTCCCACAGAGTTGGGAGCATGAAATTGTACAAAATGTCTTGGGATGCTAAAGCATTCTTTTCACTGGAACTAAGGAGCTGAGGCCAACTCCTGAAAAAACAACCCCACACCATAATCCCCCGGCACCAAACTTTACACTTGGCATAATGCAGTTAGACAAGTACAGTTCTCCTGTAACCACCAAACTCAGACTCATCCATTGCATTGCCAGACAGAAAAGCGTGATTTCACACTCCACTCCAGAGAACACATCTCCACTGCTCTAGAGTCCAGAGGCAGAGTGCTTTACACTACTGCATCTCATGCTTTGCAATGCAATTTCCCAATTTTGTCAAGCACCTGAGTTTGATGACAAAGGCCTTCTGATTCTGGTGATGTAAAACTTGGATGCAGCTGCTCGGCCATGGAAACCCATTCCACGAAGCTCTCCGCTCACCGTTCTTGAGCTAATCTGAAGGCCACATGAAGTTTGGAGGTCTACTGCAATAGACTCTGCAGAAAGTTGGTGACCTCTGTGCACTACGTGCCTGATCCCACTCTGTGATTTTACAGATCGCAGAGATTACACAGCTTACAGGATGGCCTACCCATTCTTTCACAAATGTTTGTAGAAGCAGTCTGCATGCCTAGGTGCTTGGTTTATACACCTGTGACCATGGAAGTGATTGAAACACCTGATATCAATGATTTGGATGGGAGAGTGAATACTTGTGGCAATATAGTGTAGCTGCAAAGGGTAGACCAACATCACATTAAACTCTATGGATTAAGAATGGGATGTTACTCAAGTTCATATATGTGTGAAGGCAGACAAGCAAATACTTTTGGCAACATACTGCAAGAGGATGACCCCTAAAGGGAGCACCCAAAAAAAACGAGAGGAAGTAGTCAGCCAGTGATCACTACAGAGCATGTGCAGAAACCTTCTGCACATGTTGGTGATTCCTGCCGTTTATTAGTGAATGATCAGAGAAGTTGGGGCAGGCTTCTTTGGCAGTTACCTGGCAGTCCTGACTGGGCTAGGACAGGTGATTGACAGTCCCTACATTTTATTAATTTATTGTCTAAAAGTGTACAATTTTGATAAAGACTTAAAGCTTTGTATTAATTTCATAACATGTACACTATCTAGAGAGTCCGAACCAATTTTAAAATGGCTTTAATCACACTACAGTTCCTCCTTGGGTAGTTTTGATTTAGTTAAAAGAACATTTTTAAGCCTTCTCGGAGGAACCTCTCGACTTCACTCCTCCATGATGCACTCATGTGATATAACCACGCAACAGTGCACTTTAGCTGAGCTGAAGCCAGATAACGTGCCTTCATTGCGAGAAATAACCCTGATAAGGTTTGAAGATTTCTTTCACAGCTCCCGGGTCACGTGGTGACCCGCAGGTGGAATAAAACGCGCGTCAGTCTCAGGAGGAGCCGCAACCTGCGGTGACTTAATTAGCGTCCCAGCTGTGCGACGGCCTCGTGCCACCACCTCACCTGACCGCTAATTAACTCTGAGCGGCTAGGTGCTGCTAAACTAGCCAAACTGTACCCATCTCCAAACACCGGGTCGTGAATGTTAATAACCGTGATTTAAATTATTCCCCACGGAGCAGAGTTGCACTGGGAGCTACACTCACAGGGAAAAAATTTCATATACGAGACGTCTTTCAGAAGTTTGTAAAAAAAAAATCATAAAGAAGTTGAGCCAAAAGCTCGCCCGCGTGCGTCACGTGAAAATGCTAAACAAGCCAATAAAACAATTAAATGGCAGCCTAAGTGTCCTTACCCAAATCTTCAGCTAACGCACCGTCTTCATCCATGGACGCCACCGTCAAAACCAATAAACTTGTGCTCATAATCAATTAAGCCGAGCAGGTAACGAAGCGCATGACCGCAGGTTAATGAGCTTGATTGATTGATTGCCTCTCTCAGCGTGTGTGCCGAAGAGTCACGTGAATTGTGAAACTGGAGCAGCCAATCAGCGATGAGAACAGATGCACCCGAACTCTGACTACAAATGGGAAAGGTATCAGTCACCTGAGGTTTGTTACCTTCAGTTTAACCTGCTCAGACCCTACCTCCTCATAGGGGGATATCACACGTTGCACCTGATACTTCGTTCTGCTCAGGAAACTGTTTAATACTTTGTTGATTTTGTTTTTTTATACTGTAAAATAAACCCTTTATCCCCGTATGAGAACATACTAATCACAAATGGCTGGGAGACGTAATATACCGGCAGTGTGGTCGGCGAAGGTTCGAGCCCCGACCTGTCGCCATTTGCTGCGTGCCTTCACCGTTTCTCCTCCGACCTTCCCGTCTCTCTCCATTGTCGAATAAAGTCGTAAAAAAATCTCAAAAAAAAAAAAAAAAAAAGAGAACACCATCAGTCACGGGGTGGCCTCTCCAGAGCCTGGACCTCAAAATTATTGAAGCAGTGTGGGATTAACTTGACTGAGAATGGAACAAAAAGCAGCCAACATCCAAAGAAGAGCTTTGAATGTCCTTCAAGAAGCCTGGAGAACTATTCCTGGAGGCTACTTAATGAAATGACAAGAAAGCTGCCAAAGAGAGTTCAGGCTGTGTTGAAGAATAAAGGTGCTCATACCAAATACTGACTTTCAAGCTTAGAATTAGACTCTGTTTTTGCCTTGTGTACTGTTTTTACATATATGTTTGTACATTAAATAAATCACTGCACCCATCTGTATTTCCTATTCTGGTAAAATACAAAGATGTGAGGGGTGGCTGGAGACTTTTGCACAGTACTCTATATCCAATATAGAGCTGAGTTTACACACAGCTAAAAAGTGCAAAAGGGTTTTTCTAGTTTTTTATATTAACCTAATTCCCCTGATCAAATGCTATGCCGTTATTGTTGGTTTCTAACTTGCTGAATGTATTTGAATATGTTTTTAAAAAACACACAAAAAAGTTTATGTTAAAAAAAAAAAGGAAGCAATGAGAAAATGTAATATGTATGACCCATCATATGGAATGATGATGTTGGGTAATTGTATGTGTAGGATTTTGGTCAAAGTCGATACTGGATTACTAGAAGCACTTTTGTTGCAGTAGGTCAGACGGGATATCTAAAACAAAGTCATGAGCATAATTCTGTGAATGATATCACAAATAAACACCTGTAGGTTATTTAAAACTAGATTATAAAGATAAAATGAGGGTTTTAATATCATCACAAAGAGGCTGTAGTTTAGAGAGAGAACTGTTCCACCTCTTTACACAGTAAACTTTAAATACAGGGAAACCAAAGCCTTGGCTTTGTGAGTGAACCATATCTAGTCTTTTGTTTGGAATCCCTTGAAATAAAGACACATGTAGCATTGCCGCCATTTGCAAATATTGTATCTGAAAGATGCTTTATTTGCTCGCTGCTTAAATTAATAATCTTATAATCCGTGAAATCTATCCTGGGACTTCACGGGGCGATCCCAACCCACCGACTGTCAGCTGAGGATAAACAGTGCTGATCCTTTGAGCTTCTTATTCCACAAAGGTCTAAAAAAAAATAAGCCCTTGTAAAATAAGACACAAGTACCACAGCTTGCTATCTGTTTCTCTGTAATATGAAAAGTTATAGCTGAACACGACAGATTAAAACTGGGTTGCAAGTCAGGTTGCCTCTGCTGCAGTTGTTCCTCTGTTACCCACCAGATGGGGTACTGGTTGGACCCCAGGCACATCAGCCTATCCCAACTCTGCTGTGCAGCTTTGGCTCTCCTGTTCCACCCCTCCCAGAGGAGGCTTGCATACAAGGAGCACTCACCCTCTGTACGGAGGCATATTTCCTCATCAGCAGCCCACTTTCCAAGGCCAGGACAGCTTGTTAGCTTTTCTGGATGATGGCCAGCTGCAAACCCACTACTCCTCCACATCAGGTGACCTTGGTCTCATCTGGTATGGTGCTTGAAGAGCAGGAATAATCTCCTTTTGTGTGTGTACTCACAAATCCCCACAGACAGTTTATCTAACTTTCAGTGCAGGGGGGAGGGGGGAGGGATATTTTTATGTGTTGACTTAAGAAAAATAACATCTCTGTCTGTTTCTCCCTTGAGGGCCCGCAGAGTTAAACAAGTGTAAATGAGGTGTTAAGAAGCTGTGATCATGCAAATACAAATACAGCATCTCTGTTAGAGGAAGCACCGAGGAGAGGAGGGCTGCCTCTAGTGTCAGTGGGTCGCAAAAATGGCATGTCGGCCAAGCTAATGCTGGTTGGTGTGCGATAACACGGAGGTAGACTTTGTGTCTGCACGCAAGCGCCTTTAAATACATGTTACTGAAATATATTCATCTCCTCTTTCAAGTGCTTCACTGCTGAGTCATGAGTGGACCCAAGAATAAAACCTGGACCTCAAGTTTGAAAAATCCTCCACCGCCAAGGGAGTTGAGTCACAGTTATAGACCGAGAAATTAAAAGAAAAATTCTCCCACATTACAACATTACATGTGTTCACAGTAACCTCATTTAAGATTCCTGGTTTGAGAACATTATTTGAGTTTTTTTTTTTTTTTGCATCTCCTGCAGCAAAAAGGATACAAATGGAATTCCGTGTGCCCTGCTCACAGAGTAGAAAAGAATTACGTCTAAATAATTCAACAGTAGCCTATCTTTCGAGCAACATTGTCTTGGTGGATAATCCACAGACTACAGTGACAGTCTTCACTGTGGCCAGAGTCCTTTGTATCATAATGTTGATGTTCTCTGGATTAGATGGAGTAACCAAGACATGTATTAAAATATATTTAAAAATATGTATATTTTAAAAAAAAGAGAGTGGTCTATAACCACTGTGAGTACTATAAGCTGTCAGCTGCATTAAGATAGTTTTTGCAGTCTGAGTGAAGTCCTGTTTATCCTTGAAGAATTTTTTTTTTTTTTTTACAATCTGCAGCTTTGATTAGGAGGAGGAGAGGGCACTATTAATGAGGTCAAAACACTTAAACATTACTCCAGTAGAATCGAAATTAGCTGTGTTGAACTTATAAATCTTATAATTACATCTTCTGAAAGCTTTTCCAAGTAGCACGTATATTTGATGACACCCCTTCATCCAGCCTGTCCCACCCTACAGTGAGCGAGAGGTGGGGCAGACGCTGGACAGGCACACCCATCAAGAAACCCGCAGCCAGTTTTAAAGGTGGTAAAAGAAAACCGGACAAATGGATGGAACCCACACAGTAGCAAACCCCTCACTCCTCAACACAACTGATTCAACCCTGAAGCTTTATGCTGTGATGTGCATTTAAAAGTCACTGATTACAATACTTCATTAACTGAAAGCAGAGTTGCTGATTGTGGAATGTGCAGAGTGTTTGCTTATGAGGAAAGATGCATTATTACGTATAAAACCAAGGCTGGATTACTTTGACCCCAAGAGGCTCAGAAATTCCCTGGTTCATTGAATGTTAATTAGTTTGGTGATTTGATTAATGGTGCATTTGTTAGGGAATTAGCACAGCTAAAGTACAATATCTAATAAAGTGGGGGGTGGTATTGTTTGCAAGTGTTTTAGGCCTTTTTAACAGGGAACTATGCATCAAATAATATCTGAGGGGCTGTAATCGTTTTGCAGAATAGGAAATGGTCATGGTGTCTCATGAAATGATGAGGCTGCAGTGTGTGCCAAGGTGTGTGTATATTAAAGGAATGTTGCTTTCTTGCAGAAAGAGACATTAGAAGATGGCAGCAACAGCCAGCAGGCACTTAGCTCACCTGACCACCTACTTGCGCCTGTAAAACCAACTACCTGACCAAGAAGATAGACCAGCACTCATGCACCCCTGAAATTACACAGGCACAGTGCTTTGACACTTTACATTTTGTATCTTTGAAACACACAAGTTCTAAAGTGGTAATGTGTGAACTTTGTGTGCTTGTGTGCAAACTTTTTTCCCCCACCTTTTGATAGAGTAAGGCTAGCTGTTTCACCATTTCCACTCACGTGTCAAGGTAAGCCAAACGGGCTTCTTCTTCTTCTAGCTGTCCCACTTCTTCATGGGGTTGCTGCAGTAGCCACAACTCTCTGCCAGCTGACTCAGTAATGGACCTCATCTTCTGTAGCTCCAACTCCAAGGGTTCAGGTCTTCCATGTCGTCCATGTCCTGGTAGTTCCATCTCTAAGGGCATTCCAATGTATTTCTCTTCTCTCAAAACCACCTTAGTCTTGCTTATAGGCACCTAATACTGATGTTCTTCACTTCCATTCTCTCTCTAATGACTTTGCTTCTTGTGCATGTCCACATGTCTATCTACACATTTGCATTTCAGCTACTTCCACTCTCTTTGTATTCTGGTTTGACAGTGGCAGAGTTTCCATTGTGTAAAGCATGGCAGGTTGAACAACCATCTTGTGGATATTCCATTTGACAGTTGGTGGTATTTTCCTGTCACAGAGTACTCCAGAAAGCTTTCTCCAGTTGCTCCATCTGCACTGGATCCTTCTGTCCATTTCTGCCTCCACGTCTTTGTCACTGGTAATCCCAAGGTACTTGATCTCAGTGGCTTCCCTTAGTCATTCTCCATCCATCTGGATGCTTCTATCAGATATTCCATGTAAACACATACAGTACCAGTCAAAGTGAGTGTGTCCAAACTTTTGACTGGTACTGTATATTTTGTCTTAGCTCTTGATACTTTCAGCCCTCTTCTTTCCAACACCTCTCTCCATTGTTCCAGATCATCTTCCAAGTCGCACTTCTCTTGAGCACACAACGCTACATCATCAGTCAACATCATTTGCCATGGGGCCTCTTTCTGCACCGCTTTTGTGATGACATCCATTAATGATGGCAAACAAGAATGGGCTCAAGGCAGATTCCTGATGGAGACCAACTTCCACCATAAAAGGCTCGCTGACTCCAGCTGCACACTTCAGTTATTTCTCTCAGATGGTACATGTCTTTCACCAGCCTGATGTACTTCACTGGGACACCTTTGCTTCTCATGCATCAGAAAAGTTCTTCCCTGGGAACTCGCTCGTATATTTTCTCCAGGTTAATGAATGCTCCATGCAGGTCTTTTTATTTTTAATCTTTCATGACATTTCTCTTGTAGTTGCCCGATTGCAAATAAATTAAGCCAAGTGGCCTGTAGCTTCATATTTTCTTTACAGACATGAGAGTGGCACCAATCTTCTTATCTAACTGATGGGGTTTCTTTCTAATTTTAAATTGACTCTCATGCACATTTTACAGAGGACTGCTGGCAGGGGGTCACGGACCATCTAACACAGAGTTTGCTTACTACCATTCTACTTTCAGATGACACTAGAACTATATATTGAAAACTTTCAACCTTAATACTTCAGTCACATATCATGTGATGTGTCACAATCATTAAGAGAGTTTCTACTGGTCCAGAAATAAATTGCTTGTGAGCAAGGACCTAGGTTTGGTATTAACACTGGTATGGACATGAGTTGAATCAGCTTGGGGTAAAGAGTGTCGTGAGTGTATTGTACGTAATGGACACAAAACACTCACAACACTCTTTGTTAGGCACACCGGGTCAACTGATCGATAGTGCAAGTGTCTAATCAGCCAGTCACATGGTGGCGGCAGCTCAGTTAATTTAAACATAGTCAAGATGATCTGCTGATCTTCAAACTAAGCATCAGAATGGAGAAGAAAGGTGATTTAAGTGACCTTGATTTAAGTTTTTGGTGTCAGATGAGCTGGTCTGAATATTTCAGATGCTGCTGATCTACCTGGATTTTCTCACACAACTACCCTTAGGGTCTAGAGATGGTCTGAAAAAGAGAAAATATCCAGTGAGCGGCAGTTCTCTGGGTGAAAATGTGTTACTGATGTCAAAGGAGAATGGTCAGACTGCACTGAGCTGACAGAAAAACAACAGTAACTCAAATAATCACTCATTACAACCACGGTGTGCAGAAGGGCACCTCTCAATCCAGCAAAAGAAGACCACACCTGGTGCCACCCCTGACAGCTGAGAACAGGAAACCGAGACTACAATTCACACAGGCTCACCAAAATTGGGCAAGAGAATACTGGATAAACATTGTCCAGTCTGATGAGTCTCCATTTCTGCTGCAGTATTCAGATGGTAAAGTCAGAATTTGGTGTAAGCACCATGATAGCATGAATCCATCCTACCCTGTATAAATTGTTAAGGCTGGTGGTGATATAATGGTGTTCTTGGCACACTTTGGGCCCTTCACTAGCAAATTAGCATTGTTTCAGCATCACAACTTACCTGAGTATTGCTGCTGACCACATCAATCCCTTTATGGCCACAGCATACCCATGTTCTGATGGCTGCTTCCAGCAGGATAACACACCATGACATAAAACTCAAATAATCTAAAACTGGTCTCTTGAACATGACAATGACTTCACTGTATGCAAATGGCCTCCGCAGTCACCAGATCTCAATCCAATAGAGCACCCTTGGGATGTGGTGGAATAGGGTATTTGCATCATGGATGTGCAGCAGACAAATCTGCAGCAACTGTGGGATGCTGTTATGTCTATATGGACCAAACTCTGAGGAATGTTTCCAGCAACTTGCTGAATCTGTGCCTCAAAGAATGAAGGCAGCTCTGAAGACAAAAGGGGGTCCAACCCAGTACTAGCAAGATGTACCTAATGAAGTAGTCAGTGAGTGTATATTCGTTTTATTGGCATAGATTTGTCCCATCTGGCAATATACATTTTTTAATATTACAGCACAATTTTATAAGTGTTAGCAAGTTATTTTGTGACTCTTGACTCCTAGGGACCCCCTGGATGTCAGTTTGAGAACCACTGCTGCTCTGAAATTATAGATTTGATCCAATGCTGATAAAAAAAGAAGCCAAAGAAATGAAGAGACAGTGCACAATTTTAATGCTGCACAGTTATTTGGTTCCTTTGTTGTTTCTGATATTAGTCACATATTCTTGAGTGCAGAGTGAAAACCGGAATGGCTGACTGGGAAATTACACTTTTTTTTTAGTTATTTTTCAGTCAATTTCAGAAAGAAAGAAAAGAGGACAGATTTACCCAATCAGGTTTTTTTATTTGGAACAGAGTGGCAGATTAGTGACAGGGCGGTGGCGTGGAGGATCCGCCTCCTTTCGCTCACTCAGCCAATGACAGAAACTCAGCCTTAAAAAATGCAAATGTATAAAAACAGGAATGGGAACAGCAAACATAGAGTCGTGTAGCCTCTACTAGGCTTCACCACACACACACACACACACACACACACACACTCACACTCAGAGACATACAAATTTACGCTCTCTCTCTCAGATACATACACACACACACACTCCTTATTTGGCTACGCAGGCTTAAATGGCTACAAACGCACACATTTACACTTTGACAGTCACTTTTAGAAAAGACAGTACGTGTTTATATCATTCCTGCCTGTGAGAAAGTGGCGTGTTGTCTGTCCATCTGTCCTGCGGCAGAGAGACAGACAGGTAGACGAATCAGACAGACAGTGAAAAGACACAGTCAGTGTGTGTGATAGCCACTGTGAGGGACTGGCCGCCCCACATTCAGCAGTGAACGGACTAAACACACGCTCACGCACCCATACACACACACGCATCGACAGGCTAGTCAGTGTACACAAGAGTCTGCTGTGAAATATCAAGGTGAAGCACTCATGCAAACGCAAACACACAGGTGGCAGGTTTAGGTGAGGTGCAGACACACACAAAGTACAGGTATTCTCGGACTGGCGAGGGGGGGGCCCAGGTAACTACACACGCAGGAGTGGAAGAGGTGTGTTACCTGTCTCTGGAAGAGCGTGGGAACTGCTGGAGTAGGTAAACACACACACTCGACCACAGTACATTCCAGCTTTAACTCGCCCCTCTCTTCTTTCAAAGACACACACTGGGACAAAAGAAAAGGAAAGAAAACACACAAACGCAGAGCCATCCACACACACCCAGACGAGTATAGTTTTGACTCCCATGCATTTTTGTTCTACAGTACTGAGTATAATAGAAGCTACTAGCCCAGTCGCACTGGTGTGTTTATTGTTACAATCTCTTAAATAGAAGCACAGCCCGCCTGTCTCCTCACTTCGACCCCCCTCCCCTTGCCCAAAATGCACCCACAGCAGGTTAACGTTGACCTCATAAACACTAATTCCTTTTCCCCTCATAACCAGTGCTCTAACCACCAATGTTGTGACTGAATTAGTGCACGTGAGAGCAACGTCCTGTGTGGACTCATGTTTCAATTAAAGCCCCTCACGCTTCCAAGAGGCCCCTCCCATCCCCAAACAGAGAGCCAGTGATGGAGGAAAGTAAAAAAAATAAAAATAAAAATCATAAAGTGAGGCATGCAAAGGGTGTGTTGGTGTGTGTATGTGAGAGAGAGGGGGGTTGGTGGTGGTGGGGTTATTGGGTGATGGAGTTGTGCTTTTACACAAACAGACCAAACTCTAAACCAACTGGCAACTGATCGATAACTAATCAATAACATACTGAAACCACCTGATCTTGCTGGAATCACGTGATGACTCTCATCGTATGACTCTCATCATGATGACGATGACACTGATGATGATGATGGGGTCGATATGTTTTTGAATGATATGAGTCTATTTAAAGTCTGCGCAGTGTGTTTAAATGCGCAGCGAGTTTTCTTTCCGCAACTGTGTGTGTGTGTGTGTTAAGTGTGTGTACGTGCGTGCATGTGACAAGAGCACAGCTCATCTAAAGGGATGACGGATGTGATGGATTAAAACTCTTCATGGTCATGCAGATGGTTAGTGACGCCAGAAAGGATACGCTGATATTTACATATAAACTTTTTTGTTTTTTGTAACTGCTAAATACACATCCTCCTGTTTATTATTATTACGGTATTATTATTATTATTATCATCATTATTATTATTGTTCACCATCCAGCCCAAGAACATTGATATATTATTGATTATTATTACTATCCATAACTAGTCTTTATACAGCTTAGAGGAGCAGAAGGGCCACCAGCTGATTGTGAACAAACCCTTGATACGACCTGACGGTGTTTCCACAGCGGCTCCTCGAACGTTGTGAAACACGCCGAGGGGGCCCGAGCACCGTTTTCTGGTTGGCCGAGCGCAGAGAGAAAGGTCAGCGCCATCTTCAAGCAGATACAAGTGCGTGCGTGTGTGTAAGCATGTGTTTATGCGTGGCTTTGTGGACGTGCGTTTGTGTGTCTTTGAGCACCAGATTGACGGAAGGCACAAAAGAGACCTTTCCTCTCACCTTTGACCCTGGGCTCTGTGCGGCCAACCAGATGCTCTGCCCTGTATGTTTTGTTTTTTGTTTTCTTTTCTGGTGGGTGGTGGTCATGAGGGGCAGAGTTGAGCCCGCCGCTCTCATATTTTGTTTGTCCCTGAGCTCGCTCCACCCCTCTCCACCCCTGTGCTCTCCCCCATTCAGGCCTTTTCGTATTTGCTCCGTTGAAAACAGAAGAGGATCTTTTTTTTGTGTGTGTGTGTGTGCTGGGAAACACAGGTTAAGCGCATGTGTTTTGTTTTGTTTGTTTTCTTACAAAATAATCATATCATTACATACAGAACAAGAGAATCTGTAGAATATTAATAACAACATTTACTTTAAAAACATCTTGTGTGTATGTGTTATTTTTTTTCTGAATATATTTGGATTTTTTTCCTTTTTTTTGTCCTCTTTTTTTTCTCTCGTTTTCTTTGAAAAGAAAGGTCCAAGTCCGCAGAGAGAAAGGCGCTCTCAAGTATACTGGAGACGAGAGGAGAGAGGGATGAGGAGACGCGAGCAGATAAGGGGGAAGCGATGAAGAAAAAGAGGTGGAGGAGAGGGAAGAGGAGGATGAGGAGGGGCAGGACTTAGAGTATCTTTCTCTCTTCTCTTGCTCGCTCTTTCTCTCTCCTGGTGTGCGGCGTGTCTCTCTGGCGTATTGGTGTTATGCATAAAACTCCTCCTGCTTGTCTGGTTTCTGGTAGGTGACGGTGGCCTGTTTGGGTTCCTCCAGCGTGTAGCTGCCCTCGTCCTTCTTCTTCATCCTGTACACCAGCAGCATCACCAGGAAGGCTGCAAACAAGGCGCCCACCACGCCTCCCACTATCACCGCTGGGGCAAGACAGAAACAGAGTGTTAGTCATCCTAAATTAGCAGCAGATTAGATGCTACAAACATTCAAACACACACAGACAAACACTAAAATGCCATTAGAGCCACTTGTACATCTGCGGCTGACTATGACACAACACGTAGATGCTTTAAAAACACTTCTAGTCTGAAAGCAGAGCAAATCTACCACAGCATTACTACCACCTTCCTGCTAAGTGAAGACGGATGAGCCTGAATGTGCCAAAATACATTCTGTGCTGCCAACTGCTTTGTGTTAAAACTGCAGCCCTGCAGTGCCACATAGTAGTTTAACCCCGTGGGAGCCGCCATAAACAATCAGCAGCAGCTGCATTTTCCCACCTTCCTCTGCTCACATCACTAATGAACTCTGCTGGGTGACACAGATTAGCGTGTGGTCGGCAAAATGGTTAAAAAAATCCCTCATTATGGTGAGTGGCATCCACGCCAAAACCGTAAAACAAACACTTTGTTTCCACCCTTTGTGTCGGGAGAGTTTACTTTGTTTATCCCGTTTCTGCTAGGGGATTTAATTAATACAGTTTTTCACTGTGCACTGTCACTGCAAAAGTATTCACATTCACTGCCTTGTCACACCATTTTATCTAATTAAATTTTATAGGAGATTTCAGTCAGTTTTAACTTCCTTTGTTCAATCATGTAGTGCATAACTACAGTCTGTACATTCACCACCTCACTCTGATTTTATTTAGACTTGGATTTAAGAAATGTTCACTGTACCGTTTCGAGTTGTTGTCAAGATAAGACATAATGAACCACTTGTCCATGAATTCATAATATCAACTCATCATTAAGATGACTGACTCAATCAAGGATTTTAGTCATGCTGGTGGGGCTGGTCCGTGGATGGCATTGTCATTCAGACCATCTGTCCACCACTTTTATCCAGAATTAAATTGGACAGAATGCCCTGAAATTTGGCACAGATACTGATGTTCTTCTCAGGATGAATTGTAACAACTTTACTGAGCTCACTGTGTTTCTGAAAGCTAAGAAATTATAATTTTCACAAAACTTTGGTTTGAGTTTTGCTACAGTTTAGTTCTGAATAACAAGTGTTACTCTGCTAATGTGCAACACTAGGACAGCAATAATATATTTAGCATAATAGGGGACCTATTATGCATTTCCTTTTTTTTCCCTGACATATACAGCCATGAAAAGGAATGTTTTCATACAGCTCTATGCATGGCTGTTAAAAGCTAAGTACACCCCATGGTTCAGTAGCTTGTGGAACCACCTTTATCAGCAATAACTTGAAGTAATTATTTTCTGTATGTTTTTTTTAATCAGTCTCTCACAGTGGTGTGGAGGAATTTTGGCCCACTTTTCTTTACAATGTTGTTTTAGCTCACCGATGTTTGCAGATATTCATTTATGCACAGCTCTCTTAAGGTCCCACCACAGCATTTCAATTAGGTTGAAGTCTGGACTTTGACTGGGCCATTGTAACACCTTGAGTCTTTCTTTACTTTTTCAGCCACTCTGTTGTAGATTTGATTTTGTTGCATTTTTTGTCCCAATTTCAGTCAAGCTTTCAGCTGTCAGACAGATGGCCTTACATTTGACTCTATAATACTTTGGTATACAGGGGAGTTCATGGTCAATTCAGTGACTACAAGGTGCCCAAGGTGTGGCTGCAAAACAAGCCCAAATCATCATTCCTCCACCACCAGGCTTGACAGCACCTGGCTGCTATCTACCTTCTTAATTCTTATTAAAACAGTAATAGTGTACTTCAGTCTGTGAAAACTTGCCTTTTTACATGACTGTATATAGTATTAGAACAGTGGATGCTCATATTAAATATGGCCAAAGTTTAAAATAATGAAGTCAGTGTATGTACCAATAATCGCTATGAGACAAAAGCTCAGTCTTCAGACATTGTTTTGTACTGTTGTCTCTTTCTAATGTCAAACCCTCTGTTCACAAGTGGCAACCAATCAGAAGAAAGTTGGCTTAAATGGAGAGGAGCTAAAACAGCCTGTTTTAGATTTTGGTGGTGAAAGGCAAACTAGAAAAAAATTTGTTAATGAAAAGCTGCACTAAACACTAATACATGTCTACAGGTTTGTCTAAAATATGTTGCCTCCTGCTCTTTACCGATGAACAGGAAATCAGCAAAAACCACCGCCAGAAGTCCACCAATCAGAACGGCTGAAGGAGAAACAGAGAGCCAGTCAGGTCAGGCAAGTTGGCTGCTCCTTTACTTTCTGCAACAGTTCTTTGGGATAAGGAGAAGGGGCACTTGAAAAGGAACTGGATTTACCCAGTGGGGAAAGGATGAGAAAAAGGGGGAGAGAAGGAGGGGTTGGAAAACCCAAGAAGAGGATCGCTTGCTCTCAACGGGTCAAACGGGGCTAAGCAGCACATTTTGTTATGGGGATGAATCTGCACTACGTGAATGTGAGGTGATGCCAAATTATCTGAGCAGCTTCCTGAAAGCAGGGAAAGGAGACAGGAGGCAACTGGGAAATGAGCTCTGTCAGGCTAAGGGCTGATTATTTGACAAAAGGCATGAAAACAGAGGCACAAGATCAGAAAGGCATGCAGTGAGACAAACAGATAGATGGATGAAAAGGGCTAAAATTCAGACATGAGACACATGGAACCCATTAACACAAACTTCAGTGCTGGATAATCTTACCTATCAAGACCTCTTTTCTCTCCAAGATGTTCTTCTGTGGTAGCTGGGCTGCAGAGCTGCCTCCATCCACCGTGTTCCCGATAAGATCAGGATTTACCGGCATTTCACTGCCAAGATCATTGCGGCGTCCATCCAAGATTTCAAAATCTCCACTTGGTCCTGGAGCGCCCACTTCATTGGTACCGTCCTGAGACAGGGAAAGTAAAGTGAGACCAACGACAGGAAATTTACATTTGATGTAATCCCGTTTGTTCCACAGAGTCGCTGCACTGAAACGCATCCAAACCAACACAGAACTTTCCATGGCACATGTTTGCCTTTAAAACAATGAGCCCCTGTATGTTCGCATGGGGGAAAGTTGTACAATTTCCAACCAACAGAATATATGGACAAAATGTTGCAACCTAATTATATGCAGAAAACAAGAAAAATCTAAATACATCATGCTTTAATGCAGAGCTTCTGTGATTAACCAAAAGCACATTTATCAGGGAAATGCCTCTGTTCTGTAAATAATTAAAAGGCAGCGAGAAGTGCTGGGTATCAAATTGTTATGGTTTACTGGATCATAGACTGTAGATAAAAGATGGAAGTATTTGCATGGTGCCACATGCCAATACTAGATTTGGTAGCACGAGTCCAGGAGTGATTGTCTAACTTTGCATAAAGACTGGAAACAGTTGGAAACAGTATATCCAAAGTTTAAAAATACATTAGGAGCTCCATAGCTCACAAACGAGCATTTTGCATCTTGTTAGCCTCATAATTGTTGACATGAGCTGAATCTTACCTGTGTTGTTGTGGGCTGCTGTGGGCGGGTTGTTCTCTTTGTTGGCACCGCCTGAGTGGTTGTCATCATGGGAATCCTGGGCCTGAAGATCCTGGTCTTGACAGTGGTGGCAGTTGTGGTGGTTGGTGCAGCTGTGGTGGGTTCAGGGGTTGTGACTGGTGTCGTGGGCATGTCTTCTTCTGTAGTGGTTTCAACATAAAACCTGCTGGGCCCAGGTGACAGGTAGATGTCCTCCTCTTCTTCTGCAGTGCTCAGGTCATCTGAACCAGCAGGGGGTGCTGCACTTTCCACAGGACTGGTTGCAGGATTGGTGGTGACCACTGGATCAGGAGCAGAGGACCATGGGGCAGCAGTGGTCTGGGCGATGGCCCGAATTCTCTCCAGCTCTCTCTCTCTTTCACGCTCACGCTCACGCTCTCTCTGTCGCTCTCGCTCACGTTCCCTCTCGCTCCTGCTCTCTTTCCCTCTCTCGGACACGCTCCCTTTCCCTCTCCCTCTCCAGCTCTCTCTCTTGCTCCCTTTGCCTTTCTTGCTCCCTCTCCAGCTCTCTCTCCTGCTCTCTTTGCCTTTCTTGCTCCCTCTCCAGCTCTCTGTCCTGTTCCCTTTCCCTCTCCAGCTCCCTGTCGAAGAACACGCCACTCTCTCCATCAGCCTCGGTGGACAGAGGGATGGTGGTGGGGTCCTCTGGGTTGGGGCTTGGTTCTGCTGCAGGTGGGGCAGCGGGAGCGAGGCCGGTGGCTTGGGTGGTGGAGAGAAGTAGGGGTTCTTCTGTAGTGAAGAACACAGCTACTGATGTCGGCCTCATACCGATCTCAGGAACTGAAGAGTAAAGAATTTGAAAAAAACTTTATTAAACAACAAGAGTAGATAAAGTTAATACATTAAACAAAAATTCATCCATTCCATCACACAGTTTTGCAAGCCACCACCCGCCCACACGCACACAGATAACAGTACATCAGAAACTGAGACTATTGCTGGCTCATTCACTTCACACTCAGTAGTTTACTCTCTAGTGACACTTCTGACACTTAATCTGATTAGTCTTACTCAGCCGGCAGATTGCATCGTCCCTAACAGGTGTCCCCTGTGTATATCCCTAATACCCAAAAGCTCCCCCAGTAGCTCACTAGATGGGATGCAGTGAAAAATAAGAAGGGACATGTAATGGAAGCAAGAGAGGAGCACACAAGGTCTGAGATGGCTGTTTTTTATTTCGTGCAACATAATAAATCCTCTCGTGTCTAAGAAAGCAGATAGGATGGCAAAGCATGCCATCATATAACAGTCTGAATATCACAGCAATGCCCCAATGCCGGAGGCTTACTTTTCTGCCTTAAAGACCACCTTTACATTCACGTAACATCTCTGCAGCATCCACTCTAACAGAATGAACTGCACTGAACAGAATGATGTAAATAACTTAGCTGCGCATTGAGATTATGCAGGCATGTTTATCCAAGAAGACAAGGTGAACCCATAACAGGCAAAAGGGCTGCAGCCTCACAGGGTTAATGTTGCCTGAGGACCATCAAACTGACCACATTCACATTGTTGTATTTTTATAGCTTTGCAACTCGTGGAAAAAGACAATGTGGCAGAAGTTGCCTTCAGGCTTTGTAGTGTGTGCTGTAAACTCCATGTAGTTTTGTTGACTAAACCAAACCAGACTGCAAGCAAGACCTAAAAATTATAACTCAGCTAAGTCTGCACTGATGAACCCCAGTCTCCTGGATGAATATAGGGTGTCTGATGTATGCAACCACCACAAACCTGTCTCCTCACCTGACAACCTGCAGCCATCCCCAGTATTTTCCAGTCATCACAGCAAATTGATAAGTCTTCACAGTCCTAGAGCAACATTCATTATGATGTTGCAGGAACAAGTCAACATGGTGATATTGTGTGAATTTGAAAGTCTTCTACATGAAGCTGGAATTTTCTCCTCAAGCACTCCATAAGGCAACAAGATAATAATTTTTATTAAGCTCCATCTTGCCTGGTAAACTCCCCCATTTTTTTTTTTTTTTAAGTTTGAGGAAACCCCAGCCTGGGTAACCATTATGACATCAGCCACAGCCACTTTATGGCAATTAATTGGTCCTTTAGTACACATACAGCTATCTGCTTTGTTCACCAATTATTTGTTTGTCATTTTTAAAACATTTTGTTTACTGAACTCAGTCGATTGACGGGAAATCTTCTGACAGAACAGAGAAAACATCGTTCATCTTTTTACGCAGCCAGCTAACTAAGAAACTAACAAACCGGGATTTATGAGTGCAAGTGTCTCTGCCTCCATCTTTCCCTTAAATGTCAGCATACACAGAGGGCGCTTAACTATGTTTGTTTTTTTAAATTGCTTATAAAATAGTGAATTTAATGACGACTTAGCACCCCAATTAAATTGCCATTTTCTGCTCATTTAGCTGTCTGACAACAGAAACTGAACAATATGTACACGAGGAAGGCTACAGTAAACTGTGAGTTCAGCTGTGTTAGAGAAGAGAAGAGAAGAGAAAGAGAAGAGAAGAGAAAGAGAAGAGAAGAGAAGAGAAAGAGAAGAAAGGTGATTCATGCTCTTTTTAAATCTCATAATAGTATTACTCCACCTTTCATTCTGTTATAGCAGTGAAGCTCCTTGGGTTGAAAGAGAAACAAATTGAATTTACAGGCACAAAGACATGAAGGCTGTAGAGGAGGTGGAGAGGATATTGAAATATGGACTCTAACAATGCAGCTTCTGTTAAATATATCAGACACCACAAAAAAAAAAAGAAACAGCCTGGTTCTGAAGCAGCTGTGACACAAAAATGAACATCTGCCTGTTAAAAATGAGCCCTTTCTTTGGGCTCTCTAGTGTGGTTTGAGCTTAAGCAATTTGCCAGGCTGCTGTTTCAGCCACAGGGGGTGCCTCTGCTACACTCTCCTGCTTTGAATTGTAATTTATTTTGAGCGTGCTCGCCACTAGTGCATCGCCTGGACCGAGGGCAGCCCTCAATGAGTCACTCTTAATAAGGAGCACCATGCTCAAGCTTCAACAGCAAGATCAGAACATCAACCTGAATTACAGCAATGTGATTTACATTAAGTAGGTAATTCCTACACTAGCAGACGGTCAGCCCCGCTCAAACATGGGGCATACGCTCACACATAGGTGCGCACAACTGCTGGTGTTCGTGTGATCGTCTAATCTGCATGGACTGTAATCTGATTAGAGTAAATAAGATCGTGGAGAACTGAGCCTCGGTTAGTGTTTGTTTTTAAGGGTGTGTCTTAAGGAATTTTCTTAATAAATCTGTTCCTAAACTTGTCAGTTGAGCTACATGGCACGATTGTGTGTGTGTGCTTGTGCGTGTGGCCTCCCTGCATGCGAGTCTGGTGAATAGAGAGGGACTGTGGGGTCTTTAGGGTCAGCAGATTGAAACCCAGCAGCTGTTGAGTTTGAAAGAACCAGGGCATGAGTGTGTAACCTCACAGACTCACACAGACACACACACACGCAGACACACGCATGCACGCACTTACAGCCTGAGCCGGAGCCTGAATAGAGGTCCTCATCGTCGTAAAATTCATCTCTCGTCGACCCTTCGTCATCAATAGACTGCGACCACTTCTGTCCCTGTTAGACACAGAGAGATTACAGTTAGGCATCATGAATGACTGAGAAGTTCATCATTGCATTTGAAAGAGAAACCACTTTGGCAGATTACACACACACACACACACACACACACAGTTGTCTGGACAGGGTAACATCTGTCTGTCCGTGGCTCTATGGAGGAGCATAGTTAATGAGCTGATCTAAAGCTGGGATTCTGGCAGTGGAACATCAAAGCTTTTAAGGAGAGAAGAAGGGGGTATGGGGGGTCATTTTGTCTCTGCTTATGTGTCAATTGCAAGTGATGCTCGGCCTCTAAAGCAGCAAAGCAAAGGAAAGCAATTAACTTCTGAGCTTCTTTCCATTATGGATTAATAGGGTAATATTTTTCAAAATGAAGTGTTCTGCATTTAAAATGATAGGAAGTACTCATTTTTACACTCACAAAGCAAATATGATATCTTTAAATTCCTTGTTTTGTCTGAGGAGCAGTCCAAATATGACTATTTGAAAATTACTGAGAACAGAGACCAGCAGCAGCATGCAAATTTCAAGCAGCGAGAGCAGGAAAATGCCACAAATGCTTCCTGCTCATTGTAACACTGCGCACAGCTATATAGCCTTGACTTAGCATGAGAATGGTCATAAACCAAAGCATCTGACAAATTTTTACAAAATCACTAAAGTCGCTAAAGGGTCATGAATGTCTCTACTAAATTTCATGGCAATCCATCCAAATGTTATTGAGATATTTCCATAGTCTAAAAACTCAAATGTGTTCACTTTATAAAGATGTAAAACAGAGCAAAGCTCCAAATTGTCATACAGGAGAACTTATAACAAGCAAATGTTTAGTTTGATGTCTGTCTGCAGATCACTTATCACCATATCAAACTAGTTATGTGGCTCTGAGGTGAAGAATATCACCCCCTCTTCTGAGTTTTACAGCAGCACCCTGAAGCCCTCCCCCCATGTGGATCATTTCACAGCATCCTCCCTTCACTCCCTTCTTCACGCAGGTCCGCGAGGAGAAAGCACAAGTGTGTCGACCCCCATCGGGGTCAGGTAGGAGAGATTAGTGAGGGATCATCCAGGGGTTGAACCGTCGTTCACTTTGAGGCTGATCCCTCCTCTCGCTTTATTCATCTCGTTCTCTCGACCTGAATCCCACATCCGTGCAATGTTTAAATGCACACTTTAGCACTCAGAGGTTTTTTCCCATCACACAGGGTCAACTAATGCTGCTATCAAATGCATGCACTTAAGAGACGCCTCATGCACTGCAATGCAAAGACAGAGCCAACATACAGCACAAAGTATACAGTGTATCACAAAAGTGAGTACACCCTTCACATTTCTGCAGATATTTAAGTATATCTTTTCATGGGACAACACTGACAAAATGACACTTTGACACAATGAAAAGTAGTCTGTGTGCAGCTTATATAACAGTGTAAATTTATTCTTCCCTCAAAATAACTCAATATACAGCCATTAATGTCTAAACCAGCGGCAACAAAAGTGAGTACACCCCTTAGTGAAAGTTCCTGAAGTGTCAATATTTTGTGTGGCCACCATTATTTTCCAGAACTGCCTTAACTCTCCTGGGTTTAGGTCTGGAGACATGCTTGGCCAGTCCATCACCTTTACCCTGAGCCTCTTCAGTAAAGCAGTGGTTGTCTTAGAGGTGTGTTTGGGGTGTTTACGCTACATGGAGATGGCCAGGGCTACAAGAAGATTGCCAACACCCTGAAACTGAGCTGCAGCACAGTGGCCAAGATCATCCAGCTTTTTAAAAGAGCAGGGTCCCCTCAGAACAGACCTCGCGTTGGTCGTCCAAAGTAGCTGAGTGCACGTGCTCAGCGTCACATCCAAATGCTGTCTCTGAAAGATAGACGCAGGAGTGCTGTCAGCATTGCTGCAGAGATTGAAGAGGTGGGGGGTCAGCCTGTCAATGCTCAGACCATACGCCGCACACTACATCAAATTGGTCTGCATGGCTGTCACCCCAGAAGGAAGCCTCTTCTGAAGTCTGTACATAAGAAAGCCCACAAACAGTTTGCTGAAGACATGTCAACAAAGCACATGGATTTCTGGAACCATGTCCTATGGTCTGATGAGACCAAGATTAATTTGTTTGGTTCAGATGGTCTCAAGTATGTGTGGCGGCGATCAGGTGAGGAGTACAAAGATAAGTGTGTCATGCCTACAGTCAAGCATGGTGTTGCATCAGTGTTGTCCCATGAAAAGATATACTTAAATATCTGCAGAAATGTGAGGGGTGTACTCACTTTTGTGATACACTGTACAGTGTTTTAAACGTGCTGTTTCTTCACTGCGGATTTAATTCATTCCAAGTATATCCAGAGTCAGGCGTGTCCAGTCATATTTACAAACAGCTTTTTGAAATATACACCTTCTATACTGAGTTCTATCACTATGCTCAAAGTGTTTTCCTTTGGTTTGTCAATAATTAAATTTAGTTAGGTACATTTACTGTATTAAACTACGGTTATTGGATGATACTTGAACTCTGTTGCATTTCACACTGAAGCAGAGCAGTTTTCACTGTGACAGAAATAGGTTTTCTTGCTAAATGTCGTAAAGCGCTTACATAAAATGATCTTCTCCCACTCATTTAAATATATACTGTATTTTGTGTGTGTTTTAAAAGATGTAATTCTCTTCAAAGGAGACTGAATTCTGTTACTTGGGGGCAGCTGAACAAGAGGCCAACACAACTGAGATTTTATCTTCTTCTCAAGTCCATGTGTTCACACTGCTGGCAAACATTTGCTTATTTGCATATCAAGCAGGCATAAAAGGAGCATTTGGATGAGACGTTGCACTTCTGGCCATGATGGAAGTCCAATAAAGACTCTGCTCATAGACTTATAAATGGAATAATTTGGATCTTTAACTGTCAAATGCTCTAATGAGTCACTACCTTGGTTTTATTAGATTTTGGATTTTTAGTAGAGCCCACCTATATAGGATTTAAGAGTGATAAAGATATTTGGTGATTTAAAAATCTGATATTCCAATATATCAATATCAATACCCCCCCCTTTTCAGACACACGAAACGTTAACAGAGCTCATAACTCATAACATGGTTGAAGGGTGTTTCTCACAAGTGTTCCTTACTTTCTAAATTTTCATTTATCAGCTGGTATAAATGCTGATACCGAGTGATTGGCAAATAGCTAATATTGGCTGATAATATTGGTTCTAATTGGTAAGATTCATCCGAGTAGTTTTTTTCTTCCTGAAAACAGCTGCCTGTGCCATCTGAAAATGAAACTGATGAGAGAAGCTAGAGTGTCATCCATGTGCCTTGAAAATGAGGCTAAGGGGCAGCCTACCCCTTGCGTTAAACTATGAAGACCCTGAAAGTCTTTACACACAGCTTATTCTAAACATGTAGTGCTTTTTTTAAATAGCAAACACAAACACAGATCAGGGCCAATTTGGGGTCTGGTATCTTGCCCAAAGGCCCGGATGAGCTGAGGGTCAAGCTACCAGATTTCAGATAAGTGGATGATCTGCTCTCACTTCTGAACCGCAGCAGCCCCAAAACACTTCCTTAAGCTAAGAGAAATTCCAGAGTCTCTGATATTTTTCAGTGAGTTATTCACTAAGAGTAGCACTTATATTTTATAGTCAATCAGTGCACTGCTGATATTAAAATGTTCATAAATGTGCTTAAGATGATGTTTTTTTTAAAAAAATACTTGAGAACTGCTGCTACTCTTATTGGAGAAGCAGAGCGTAAAGCTTGAATGCTTCCTCCACTGTGTATACATTGTGTATATTCTGAACCCAGATAAAGCTCAGTAGTAAACAGTAAGTAGTGCAATAATCCAATGACTAAAAAGGGTTTAGTTTTTGCTCCAGGTATTGGAAAACAGTCAGCCCTCTGCTGAAAATCTGACCAAAGCAAACTTATCTCCTCAGCAATCTTAAGCCCATCCCGAGGGCCTGCAGAGCTTTTTTGTTTTTGTTTTTTTGTTTTTTTAGCCAGTGTGATGTTAATTGTGTGCACACACAGAGGAGCACAGGCTCCTCCCCGGCTCCAGACACAGGAAACCCGATGCCTTTAAAAGCCAATAAAAGCATAATGGAATCTAGAGGCCAGAGCATCTCAGTCCATCACATCACAGCATGAGGTGGAACTGAAACGCTATATGTACCTCCTGAAAATGAAATTGACTTAAAGCTGTTTGGAAGTCCAGCACACTGAGGATATTGGTTTAAGAAGTGTGTGTGTGTGTGTGTGTGTGTGTGTGTGTATACGCCTGGAGATGACAAACCCTGACAGTGCTGAAAAATACCGAAAAGACATACCAGTGTGAGCAGGGTGTGAATGTGTATTTTCCGTGTGTGTTGTATTCCAAGGATCACTTTTACAATGAAGGCTGTTGCTATGGGCAACCTTTGCCTCTCACAGAAATTCCCATATCCCAGTGAGAAGCTACTAGCACACACACACCACACACACACACACACCCTCACACACGTATAAGAGCTCTAACTACATAACCAAAGGTGTTATGTAACGCCAGACAAACACACACGCCTCTCGCCACCCCAAGCTGTTCCTCCCTTTCTGCCTCCTTTCACCTCCCCCTGAATTCACAAACTCTGTGCCACTGTCTCCCTGTCCTCGCCCCAGTTTCCTTTTCATCTTAAACTCCATTCCTTATCTCGAGCCTAGCCCCCTAAATTCAGCGTGACTGCAAAACACACACACACACACATACAAATACTTAAATAAACACTCCCCGCCCCAAAGGCGGCACCAGAGCCCACCCCAGGGGCCCCATTTACAGGTCCACACACAGCAACTACCTCCAGGACTCTATTCTAGCTTCGGAGCCCCTGTTTGTCTGCGCTGTGTGTGTTTGGATGTGCATCATCTATGTTTATCCCGACATTTAGGGGTAATATATAATCAACTCCGGTGCCTCGACATGCTTAAATTGTGAGTCAATATGTGTGAATTCGCAGAGTGGCGGGCAGTCGTGCGTCACTGCATGTAATTACAGTGAGTGCGCGTCTGGACAAGCGTAATCACAGGTTTCGTCTGTGGTGTGTATGTACATGCAGACATAAATGCCCCTCAGACTTCTAGTGTGGGTGTGGATTTTTTAGGGGCCAGCTCTGCATTTCGCCTCTGTTTCAGGCTTGCTATAAACAGCTGTATTTTGAGCGTGGACCACATAACTAACCAACCACAACGAGACGCAACGAGCTCCCCATCCACCGCACGCATAACCTGAGGCCAAAATCATCTGGATGTTGTTGCCCTTAATTTCCCTCCACCGCAGCATTTTGTTCCCAGTCGTTATAAAAGGAAACTGTGAGATGACAGCTATATATTCAGCTTGATCTGCAGGGTGAATGCAATCCTGGTTTTTGGCAATGCATGAAGCAGCACCATTATGAGGCACTGCGGTGCCAGCTGGAGCCATTTTTAACACAATCTCCTTAGGAATATACAATTATATATATATACTCCGGTAAAAAAAAATATATAAAAAAGAGCAGCAGAAAACATGACATTAAGGGACAGTAAAATCATGTTTTCACAACGCCAAACCTTGTGGGTTCTTTGAGGGGTGTTGCAACATTTGCAGTGAGTCAGGCAGTAACATGATCCGAAGCTGGCATCAGGTTTTGCACCATAAATCTGATCCTATAGCTTCTCTATACACGTGTGTGTGCGTACAGTTACGGAGCCTCGATTTTATACCGAAACCAGCAGATATAGTGTTTTCACAGATATTAATAGATAAGATTCACAGGAGTTAATCAGTCCCACTTTTTAATTTAGGTATGGAATAAAGTATTAAAGCAGCAGCCAGTATGTACCAGAATTAGATCAGGAGAAGAAGACCAGGTGTGTGTGTCTGTCTTTTTTACTGCAGGAACAATGGGTGTATAGCCCTCAGCTAATACAGGAAGTCAGATAACAATGGGAGGCAGAGGTGGTCCTACACATAAATCAATTTATACACGCAAACATCCACTAGATTTTCAGGGAGATGCGCGTGACCCAAAAATGATTTTGTGGTTGTTTTTTCCGACTGGTCCAGATCAGTTGAGCTTGGAGATCCCCTTCGGGCTAGCTTTGCAGATAGAGAGCTTCATTGTGATTGACTTCAAATGCATTCCTCAGTAACCCGAGAGTCTGCTGCTTCTGCACAATGCCTGGCACAAACACACACGCGCAAAGCAGTTTCAGCTACTGATATAACACACGTAATGCTGCTCTGCTTTGGAGAAATAATCGTTAATTGTGCCTTTTAAAATGTGAGATTTTATCGGGGCGAACGTTCCCAACTGCCGCAGCATCTCTGAGCTCTCAAACTGTGAAAAATCATTTGAATACTCCCTCTGCTTTCTGGCACCATCCGAGTCCCACAGACTCGATCTGTCCCTCCATTTACTGCATCCAATGTGCTGAAGAAGATGAAAAAGAAGAAGAAGGAGAAGAAGAGGGGGCTGAAATAATATGGACACTAAAGGCTGGTCACCCCCCCCCCCACACACACACACACACACGTACAGTTCATTTAAGATCAGCCAAACCTTACATCTAATCCACATCCAGAGGTAACTCATCCATTTAAATTTTGTTCAGGTTTCAAATGCTGGACTAATGTAAACGACAGCTAGTAGCTGTCTGCTTGGCCTGACCTTTGAGTCACTGAACTGAAGTGCTCAACTGCGTTTGTGCTGCTGCATTTCAACTGAATTATCTGACTAATAATGTCTTCCTCCACACAGGAGGAAGCATACCACTCTTCCCCCTATGTGGTACAGACAGTCTAAGCAGTTCTGTGTTTCAGTTTCAGTGACTGAAGTTCCAGTTATTTAGTAGTCTGCTACTTAGCACTTGCAGGCATCCATGTCTGTGCACTGCAATCATATAGTTTATGGATGTATCTTGGTAACTGAGCTTGCTAGCGCTGGCTGAAAGCTGTTGACACTGATGTCACTAATGACACGCCACCCTCATGTCAAGTTATGGTCACTTTTGGCTGAGAAAAAAATTAGACAAAATACTAATATTAAAGCTTTGAAAAGCATTCATTAACTACTAGGTAACGTCACCATGGCTACAGACATTTTTTATATACAGTCTATTGCTGTGGTCAATTTGAAGTGGGAAGTCAGAAATCTCAAGTTCCCATTCTAA
Source organism: Pterophyllum scalare (assembly GCA_024447675.2). Taxonomy (NCBI): domain Eukaryota; kingdom Metazoa; phylum Chordata; class Actinopteri; order Cichliformes; family Cichlidae; genus Pterophyllum; species Pterophyllum scalare. The sequence continues at coordinate 19,794 of JAMQGT020010904.1, read as the reverse complement.
ATTCTCAGCTGGAACATCGCCTCAAGTTGAGGAAACAAGGACTTGTTTTTTGGCTTTATTAATAGGATGGTGGAGAAGACATGCATGAAATGGTCCTGGGCAGACTAAAATCCACAGCCCTGCAATAGCCTTTCAGCATATGGGTCACCTGCTCACCCAAGCGAGCGATACATGGACCCCGAGACCTGACTGCTGAGGTGAAAGGAACACAGTAAATGGGCTTGACTAACACATCCCATTTGTAGCAGAAAATCCTACACTGTTTGATTATTTGCCACTCTTCATTTTGTAAGAAAGTATTCCCTGCAATTAAACATTTGCTTCTAACTCTGCCCACATATCCAGGATTCACTGGGAAATATGTCAGTTTACTGAAGCAAAACATCCTCTAACTTCTATTCCTCCATGACCCTGATACTTGTTTGTGATTGTTAAATTAATACAAACTGCTAGGAAATTCAGCTTCTTTTTTTGGGGGGGGGGTAGCTTTTCCGATGCATTAGTGCTGCAACTTCTCATATTTACACAGTCAAGGCTCAGTCTGAAATCATGGTGCCTCCATGTAATCATATGTTGAGTACACTGCCAAATCATTTATGCTGATGAGATCTCTCTAACACTAGGTGGTCCGAATAAACATTCGGCTCTGTATCCCACAGCTACGCCGCTGCCTCTATCTCCTGAGTCTCCTCCTATGTGAGCAATTAGCTGTGTGTGAACTGTGAATGTTTGTGTTCAATAATGGCGTGCATTTCAGGCTCCACTTACATTTGAGGTTGCTCATATTTGCACCAGAGCAGAGCCACATTGCAAAACGAAATGGGTATTATTGTCACACTGAATGTTTTTATCTTTATGTGGGTGTCCTGACTGAACCAAAGTACCAGATGTCAAAATTGTCAACCAGACACTTGTACACACAGAACGGTTAAAAAAAAAAAAGAAAAAAGATATGGCATAAAACAATACACATCTGGCAGATGTTTGAGACACAGGTCAGGCCTAAAATTAAGTATGAAGTGATTGCTGTGAGCTACCCTGCAGTTTTAACTGACTATGGCTGTAGAGCTTCATAAAACAGGTGCTGATTCACAGCCACCTCTGCATCTGCTCCTCTGCAGACCCACGCCCATAAGAGCTGTAGGGTTAGCGCCAAGTTGTTCCCCGACAGAAGACGACCATCACTCTGCCTGGAAGGGGTCAGACTGTTTGGCACACGCCCTCTGGGTGCATACACACTTACAGGAAAAACTGCAGCCTGTTTACTGTTTGTATTATTCCACGCCCATCTTTCCTTTCCAGAGTGGATCGCTGATCCTGTCAATAGTGACCTCTAATCTCCCCTCCATCTCTTGCTTTTCTGCCTCATCTCATTCTCCACCCTTCTCTTCCTCTTCTTGGAGCTGGGCAGGCAGCCAACCTGGACCCTAACACACTTACAGTCAGACAAGTAGATGTAGAGAGATAGAGGGCAGCCAGTGTGTGTGTGTGTGTGTGAGTAGGTTACCAGGTGATGGCCTGGTTAAGACACCTGCCACCTTCAGCAGAGATTAGCACAGCCCTTCTGCACAATCATGCTGCTCACGCCTTCTGTGACACCTCATAGCACACACAGACGCAGACGCACACACAGGCGAATGTCGAGACAGTATCCTGTAGCAGTGACGTCAGGTGTGCTCATGTGAACCTTCAAACAGCCAACACCAGCACGCTATGGCCAAGAGGGTCAAAGAAATCCTGTCTCAGTCTGCCAAGCTGATTTAAAACAGTTAAATATACTCCCTGATTCACAGATACATAATGAGACAATGGGCCCCAGGGCACAGGCACATTAAAGTGACCCCTTTCTCACAGAAGTGCCCCTGCATGTCATTTGCAGTTGTTTTGTATGTTTCTCTGTAGTATCCTGGAGGTTTGTTTTAATCCAGAAGTTTTATTTATTGAGTGGGTAATGGTGCTGCTTGCATATCTGCTTATCCAGTGGTGTGTCCACATCGCACTGACATCACTGAGCTGGACTTGGAGCTAGTAAATATTAAACAGTTACTCAGCAAACACAGTTGAAACCCTGACGTCATCTCCCTGGTCTAAACTGGTCGCGGTACGACAACCAAATAAGAACAATGCACAGAGCAATGTTGGTGCAGAATTGAGGTCACATACAAATATAAATCAGATTATTGCACAGAAGGAATTAAATGCATTTGTCTTTGTGTGTGTGTGTATGTGCATGTTTTTTTTTTTAAACAACAGCAGCTCATACAGTTAGTCCACACAATATCAGCTCCATGTACACAGACTAGTTTTACCAGAGCCTGTTTAAAAACACCTTTGAGCTATTTACAGTTTTGTACATCGAAATTCTATTTAATTTGTTGCATGTTTAATTTAATGTGCACTTGAGCTTGCACTCCTTCAGTGTCCACAGCATGAGCATCATAGACTCAGAGAAGCTATTAGTAAAATGTGAAGCCAGTTAGCTCAGCATCACCGCTGAGATGTTGTTGTTTTTTTTGTTTTGTTTAATCAAGGAACGTTTTGATACAGTTTATTTCATTTTGTGCTGATCGAAAGAGAGATGGTAGGAAACTTTCTCTTGCCAGAAAGTCTAATGAGGACACCCAGGCGTACCTTTAAGTGACGTCACAGTTGGTTCAACTTTTATTTTGGAACTATTTTTCAAAGGACCGCCAGCTGATGTTTATTCAACGTGGGTACTTTTACTGAAATGCACAAAAGAGAGAAGACCGCAAAACGGATTGAGTCTATATATGGGTTGTCTGAGGCATGAAAAAGAGAGCAACCCAAATACAACCGGAGCATATTACATTTTGTTTAATGGAAGCATTATCATTGTGCTACACAATAGCCTGTGTGTGTGTATGGGTTATTACTACCAAGCGAATCTATCACACTTCTAGTTCTTCATTTCTATAAATAATGGTTAAAATCAAATTAAAGAAACACTTCCCACACCAAAGAAACTTTGACAGTGCTGGTGATGAAAGGTTGCTTCAATTTTTTAAACCTTCCTGTCAGTAGATCTGCAGTAGCCAAGTCTTCATCCAAATGTAGCAACTACATTTCTGCAAAATTAAAGTGAATTTCTATTCATTTTATTCATTCTTTTATGCTAATATCAGCCAAAATAAACAAAGGGCAGCACCAGTTAGGACACCTTCATGCCACACTGTCATATTGTAATTACCAGGTTTCTACTTTTAAATAAATTCATGTTGGTGCACAAGCTGTCATTTTTTTCCCCAGCTGTTACACAGCAACGAATGTGTAATAAAAACTATCAGCTCAGTCTGGGTATCAAGAGATGCTACTTTTGACTGAGCTTTGGGCCCACGACATTTGAGAAATGCATCAATTTTGTTAGAGTGCATCGTTGTGCCTGTGAATTATTCCATAAGCTCCAGTACTGACATGGAAATAAGAAAACAAGACCAATTCAGGAGATGGCACCTTTATGCCAGCAGCACTCACCCTGCTCCTCCTAACCAGGAGAGATCAGAATGATTTCTTAATTATAGTGCTAACACAAAGTTTAGTTTCTTCTTCAAAATAACCACAGATTCTTATCCCCCAGGGCCTTTTTTGTGCTGTAAGCCAAGAAAAAAAACATTTAAATTTAAAAGTCAAACTATTATTTGGCACCAGGAGATTCTTTACACTTACAGCAACAAAGAGAACCCGCTGAGCAATTTTACTCTCATGAGCCGTTTACAAGATGGGAAGTGGCTCCCAGTGTCTTGGATAAAGTCAGACTTCATGGGGATTATTACAGAAATGTGTTCTGTGAGTATTTAAACTGAAATTGTAACACAAAAACAGGGTCTCACATTTATAGCTGTCAGCCTAATTTTGAATATGTAACTGTTATTTAAAGGGATCCTCTTGGTAACGATGCTGTAAGTAGCTCTGAGTGGGAAGGTGGAAACGGGAGTCCTTTGCCAAACACATTTCTGATCTTTTCCTACATGTTTGTCTCAGTTTTTCACACACGGGTGCTCACCGTGACCAATGAATGTGAACCATCAAGCAAAAACCATAAACATGTTCATGTCTAACAGCCAGGAAATGAGTGAAAACCTTTTTTTTTCTCTCTCTCTTCTATTTATATTCCTTTCTCCTGATCAAATTCCTGATAGCGCTACTGTGGCAGGTCCAAATCGCAGCCACGCTGGCCATATTCATTCCCCGCACTAAACCTGTGGGAGGATGGCATTACACTGGCTCTAGTTTGTTATTCCAGCTTGCTTGGACCCTAAAGCTTTCTCAGTGCAGCACCAAAACCACAGCTGAGAAGAATCCAAGCACTAATATTATCTTTCTAATATTATCTTTCTCCACCGAGTTATAGGGGCAAAGATGATTTACGTGAAGAAGGCCCTCGTGGAAAGCTGTGCATTTGCTAAATATGGTATATGGTACAGTGAATGGCTCGGCCAGAGAGCTGCAGGGACAGAACAGGTGCGCAGTCGAGGGAAATCATGAGTCTGGATCGCTGAATTTAAATGCATTTCATGTGCAGACTTTCAGCATTCAGCTCCTATGTCTGTCACAGAACAATAGACCCCGAATCAATTTATGGATATGCTCAGTATACCTCAGTGTTCATTCAGTTTCTTTCATTATTAGCCTGACAATTAATCCTCATTAGGTGGAAGGCTACCTTGGGGGCTCACTTTAAATGAAAAAAAAAAAAGTAATAGAATCTGGTTTCCTGCATTAATCCCACAACTTCACTGCTAATGTCGATCACAGCAAACACCTTTGTGTGACGCTCTTTTTGTATTTACCTCTCTTCTCTCTACAGTAGTTTCTCTCTACAGTAGTTTCTATTGTTAAGGTGTGTCATCCCTGCGCAGGATTCAGATGGTCTGCCTACGCATGAGGCATTCACGGGAAATGATGCATGCAAGTAATCCAAATTTTATGGCACAATTTCAGCCTCACTGTTTGCTGTTTACTCTTCTGTATATTATTGCCAATGGAAACCCGACATTAAAAAACATTCAATTTGCAAGACACTTGGTGGGTTTTGATGTGAGATAGTCAGAGGAAACAATTTATTTGTTAAAGAGGGGTGCACTAACCATAACTGTGGAAAACTGCTCCATTCAGTTCTTATTATAACAGCTTGTGTTTGTTTGGCTGCTCTGTAAACTGATATACCAGTTTGCTCTTCTGTTGTATTTTTTGATAAAGAGGCTCCAAACCACCAAAATTAACCGGACAAAGACTGAAAACTTAAAGATTATAATTTCAGGGAGGATAAATGTTTTTGTTTTCATTGAACCCAATCAGCTGATCGGGGTGAAAAGAGCAGTGGCTCGGGCACTTGAGAGAGTGTGTTTAACCTTTAAAGTCTCTGACAAAACAAACAGCTGACACCGAAGCTCGCCGCAGACTCAGCCTAAGTCACGTGACTGTGATCAGTGACACATCTGCCGGGCTGAACCCTTGTAATGGATGGGAGCTGTGAGACTGTCTCACACACACAAATCCTAATGCACAGATCCACTGGGGGGAGGGTGGGGGGAGCGGTATGATGGGAGGAGGGGTGACACACTCTGGGACAGAGATGTATATCTGTATGTAGGACCCAGCTGTTACACTAATCTGACAATCCAACAGGATTAAAGACCACATCTAAAGGCTGGCACACGCTCTGTGTGGAATTCTCCTCCATTATATATGACCTTATGAAACATGCATCTCTGAGAGAAAGAGTGAGAGGTGTGTGTGTTACTGTCCTGCTGCCAGAAATGCCTTGAGATTCTGACAGAACTGCTGCTCCCACACTCCACAATACACCACAGTGTACTTGTTGTGTTTACGGGGGTGTGTATTAGAAGTTTTGTCAAGGAGAGCCAGCGAGTGTGAGTGTGTGTGTCGGTGAGTGTATCGAGTGCATTGATGTTTGGTTGGAGAGGCATTGCAGTGAATGCTTCTGGATGGCTGGTGGGTCAATGGCAACGTTTTTGTGGCTGCTTCTATGAAGTGCTGGTGGAGAGGGAGAGGAGATGGAGGAAGGCTGAATGCAGATTTATAAGTGTGTGTGTCTGTGTGTGTGATTATAGCCAAGCTCAATGGGCCTATTTCTGCAAGGCCAGTGGGAGGGCGTGGCGCCTGTGGCTGAAACTTTTCTCGTGTTTCTAAGGAACTTTTCAAAAGGGCTCAGAAATGCGGCTGCGTGTGAGAGAGAGCGCCCCGCGGACCATGATGTCTTTGTGTAGCAGAGAGGGAGAGGGGGCACTCAGAGTACACACAGAAACGGTAATCAATGGTCTCTTCTCAGCCCCAAATTGAAGCAAGCGCGTGCGCATGCGCACACACACACACACACACACTCATATACACAAGCACACGACAATGATGAGAATCACATTTTTGCCAATACACAGTGATGAGAATCACAAGGCAACATCTGTGTGTGTTCATATAATTGCAGCTTGTGTAATCAGGCTAATGACTGTCACGCAACTGTATGAACCCCAAGGAGGGAATGACAAGGAGAAGGAGAAAAATCAATACAATAAAAGGCAGAGAAAAATGGAGACTACTTGAGAAGAGAAAAAAAAACAGCACCGAGGAATGATGGGATGGATGGACCCCGAAGCAGGGGGGCGGAGAACAAAGACAGGAGTGTTTTTGTCTTTGATGCAGGGGAGAAAAATCCAATCAGCCCTGTGTAATTCAATCTGGAATGGAAAGCTGCACCTTTGCGAGTGTGTGAGCAGAGGCCATGATGAGTATTATTATCATGGCCATACCTATCGTTTTCTCTAATACACACACACACACGCACGCACGCGCGCGCGCGCGCGACACACACACACACACACACACACACACACAAAGGAGGTAAACAAATCACTGTTTGCAGGGAATGGCAAGCAGGTGACCTTGCTGCTCTCTCTCGGCTCCTACCCATGGTTTGGTTGACTGACTCTGGCGAGCAGACAACCAGACCCGTGCCTCACGGCCAGTGCCTGCAGGCCAAGTAGCTGTCTGCGCAACCAGATAGCCAATTGATTCTTCATGTATCATAAGAGCCCCTGATATCGAATACTAATTACACAGGTTGTGTTATCTGGCGGCGGAGTGAAGGAAAGAGCAGCACATGGTCTCAGCCTTAAAGGGGCCACACAGACTGAACGCTCGTGACCTAATCAGATATATCATGTGCTACTGATTAACTCTGACAAATCAATGTCAGAAGATTTCAACCAGTGAGTCGACATGAGAAAATAGGGAAATTAAATATTGTCTTTGCCTTGTTTTGTTTTTTTTCATTGAATGGGTCTTGTGTTGTCTCGGCAGATGTTTACATATATTTTTCCTTATCTGATATAATTGAATTTAGCAGATAATATATGGCAGTGGGTTTGCCCTGTGATGGAATGGTGACGTGTCCAGGGAAGTAATGTGCCCCACGTCTAGTGTCAGAAGGGATAGGCTCCCCTCTGGCCACAAAAGCCTAACCTGGATAAATGGTTACATTAAACAGTCTAATTTCTTTATATTTTGCTATAAAAATAGGAAATAAATATAGCAATTTATTCAAACATGCAAATTCAGTAATAAGACAAAAACAGAGTCTGTACAAACAGGTTTGAAAGTCAGTATTTGGGGTTGGTATGTGTTGTCAGTGTTTCTTAGTGCCAGGACACACCTAAAGGGTCTTAAAATAGCAAAGCTTCCTACTCCCACAGACACCTCGTTTTCGAGGTTGTATTCTTTGATATATTTATTACACCTGGATTTTTTTATAACACTGAATCTATACTTAATATCTTTGAGATTTTCTGTTACGACCGCTCCTTCTATAAAAACAAAAATATATTGTTATTAGCATATTCTGACATTTTAGAGATTTTCTACACTCAGCTATAAGCAGGAAGTCAAGAGTAGGAAATTAAAAAAAATCATACTCTATTGACAGTTACAATAACCAGTTGAAGCCAAGAGTAAAATCCATCAATACACAAATGTCTTCCTCAATACAATGTTTAACATTTGCTGTATCAGCAGAGCACTGTTCTGTATAGTAATAATTTAAGCAGGGAAAAATCCCTCTTGTCTGGTACAGCTCATCAACCAACCAGTAACTCCAGTGCATATCTCAAGCAGAAGTTATCAGCTTTACATTACAATGCAAGTTACAAACTCAAGACATACTGTATAATGTAAATGTGACAGAGCCTGGCTCTCTGTTGCTTCAAGGCTTTATGCTTCAGGGTGAAAAATGAAGCGAACACGCAGTTCCTTGCATGGCCACTTGAGGCTATTTTGTAAAGTAAGTCAATCACCACAGACTTTAGAACCTACAATAAAATTTTTATTTTAAATTTCTATAGCCAAGTTCCTTCAATTCAATTCATTTCAATTCGCATAGTGCCAAATCACAACGGTTGCCTTCAGGTGCTTTATAATGTAGGGTAAATATTAGAGAGAAAACCCCAACAATCAAATGACCCCCTATGAACAAGCACTGAGTGACACTGGAAAGGAAAAACTCCCTTTTAGCAGGAAGAATATGTATTTGTAATATGTATTTTGCTAGCTAAGCTAGCTAGCTTTAGCTAGTTTCTTTGCTGCCACCCCTTAGTCCAAATAAGATATTATTATGGCTCCAAAAAACAAGGTGATGGTTAAAATTTGCTAAACCCAAAAAAACATAGGGTGAAAGTTACAGTGGCTATATCCATCTTTTATATACAGTCTATGGTTTTAGTCACCTTATAGTGAATTTGTGCTTCTGCATTAAATCTACACTGTGGGAACATTGAAACCACAAACTCTTCTGCAACTCTGATTGGCACCTCTCTAGAAATGCAATGACACATTGCATCGATGCATGTCGCACGACTGGCTGTTCAGTATGTTCCCTCCAGTGCATTTTTGGCTACTTCTTTTTTTCTGCCACCGTTGTTCATATTGACTGGAAGAGAACACAGATCAACTCACAGAGAGCAACAGAGGCCCACCACACAGGTATAAATGCTGACAACAGCATCGGACACTTGTGTAGGGTACGCCGTAGGCTCTACATGGGTTCAATGCAGAAGAAAAGGTTCCGCTTTCGAAAGAAGAATGACACAGTGTATTTTTCAAAAGGCTGAACTATTCCTTAAAAAGGCTAAAACAATAAGGAACCACTGCTACAAGCACTATTAGCACCTGCATTCAGCAGGTAGCTGTAAACAAGCACATAACTGGGATTAACGGGCCAGATATGCAGCACAGTCTTTAATGCTATTCAGGTAGGGATGCTTCATTGCCAAGCAGACAGTGTTATCTCCCTTCAGCCTCTGTTGAATCAAATATCATCACAAGCTCCAAGTGAGAGCATGTTCATTCATTTTTGACTGTTCTTTACAGCTAAAGATAGCTTTATCTCTCAGTAGGCAACATTACTCACTGACTAATTAATTAAAAGGTGTATTTAAGTAACTAATGGCTTGAGAATGATTGTCTAACGCATAGATTAGCTACACGCTGCTTAGTATAACAATTGGTGATCAGTAACTGCTTGGTATTGTGGGCTCCGACTTAATTAAAGTGTGATTGTGGAGCTTGAAAATAACGAGGTGGTCAGTGTCCGTGCAAACTAGTGTAAATGTGTTAGTGGAGGACAGGGAAATATATGGGTTATGATATGATCTTGCTCTTATAGCTCTCCTGTCTCTCTTGTATCTGTGTAATCCTGTCCAGGTTGTTCTCTCCATTCAATCTGAGTCAGCTGCTGTAAGCTCTTTACAGGCATGTGTTAACCACCAGTCTGCCTCTCTCTTTCTTTCTTTGCAGCTACCATGACTCCAATCCACCCCAACTATCTCCCTTTCAATTTCTTATTTTTCTCCTTCGTCAGCGCCTCTGCTCTTTTATCATTTCACTCTACCTAAAGCCAGTCCCTCCCCAATCTTCCTCTATTTTCTGAGGAGCTCCTCTTACCACTTTTACATATTAACAAATTCGATTCTCTGCCTAGTCCCCCCCCATTCCCATCCTCACCACATTGGCTGCATTTTGTTCTCCTCTCCAATCTGCTTCTCTTTTCGTACTTTGTCCAGCACAAAGTCTTCTCATACAACTTTAGTCTGTGATTGCCTCTGACCTCATTCCCCTTTCATTTTCTTCAAATCGCCTCTCCCTCGACCCCCCGCACAGTATCTAATCACATCTGTCGCCACACCTTGCTGCCTTGTTCAATTTTTTTTGGAGACTGCGCAACCACCAATATTTATCTTCTCTGTCTACAGGTGGCCCTGTGACAGACTGGTGACCTGTCCAGGGTGTAACCATGGGATAGGCTCCAGCCCTGAATTGGATAAGCAGAAGAAAATTGATGGATGGATGGATGGATGTCTAGAGGTGTTAAAGTACAATTCACTTCCAACTGTAGCGAGCCACATTTTATGTCACAATTAGCGCCGAGCACCAAACCATCATCATCAGCAATAAAAAAAAAGTTTTGTTTGGCTGAAATGCATTTCTTCCTCTTGTTTTTTCTACCTTGTTAGCCATCTTGCACCCTCTGCACATTTACAGAGCAAATGATCTTGAAATTTATTTATTTTATTTTTTTTTAAGTAGGCCTTCCCCAACTCTCTCTCTTGCCTCCAAGAGGCTGTGAATTGATTTTTATGTGAGGGACTTGGGATAGATTTTCTGCAAAAATCCAAAGGATGCAACATTTATGCTCCCCTGTAGCGACAACAGGGCAAATGAGCAAATGCTAGCTCAGAAACTAAGCCCACTAATCACTAACATGCACAAACAGCTGGCTCCGAGGGTAATATTAGCTACCGCCGCTAGCTATCCTGCTAATGAAGACAAATTTCTATCTGTCTAATGTAGCAAAATTGATATCTCGAGTGGAGAAGGTCATCTTACTCAACTGCCTGGGACAGTTAATCTGCTAAATTAGCTTGCTGTTTTCAATTTACGTTACTGTCTAACATTAGGAATCAACCAGAGTCAGATCAGAGACAATATACACAAGTGTACAAGATGGATGTTGCCATCATCACAGCGCCCACTGGTTACTGAAGCCCTGTTATGAAGCCTCGGGCTGTTAGCCAATGCCATTTTGGTGTTTTAAAACCAGAAGTGACAAGCAAGGGGTGGCTCTTACTGTAACATCACATGCTTGTTCGCCATTTTCCTATAGACTTTTACACAACTGGGAGTCTTTTTGTAACCACCATAGACAGCATGAACGACGGATGTATTGTTGGATAAAACCGGTCTTAAAGAGGAGAGGGTGCTGCACCAAAAGCCTCCTTGCAAATGCTTTGGTTTACCTGTGGTTTGCATGGAAGGCGCCAACTTCTCTGCAAACACTAGCCAAGTGGCAGTAAAACCTGAAAAAGTGTGATGCAGACCAGAAACGGTGAATGTTCAGCTCTACTTAGAAGGCGAACATTCTCCGCTTCAGGTTTGTGTTGCACTTTTCCCAGTTTCACAGTAGCAAGTGAAAAATTCCTGGTTTAATCCAAGGAGGAGACACAAATCCCTTTGGGGATGTTTCTGGTGTAAAAAAAAAAAAATTCAACATCAAACATGTGGAGGTACCCAATGTGGTGAATAAGGCAGCAGCTGAAAGTAGCTTTACTACCACTTGGAGAGTAGCTAGTGAGGGTTTATAGCCAAATCTTCTTTCATGCAGGCAAATGCAGCAATTGCAAGGACATGAACACCGGTTCAGTCAGTCACTCATTTAGGGTCATACTGAATAAAAAATGAAGTCCATGCTATAAATCTTAGTCATACTTTATTTCAGAAGGGAGGATTAACCGGTAAATGCTCTTTGGCTAATGACATAGGACTGGCAAGTTGTTAGCCAATGAAACCACAGTGAAACCCGGCCCTCTTTCATCACAGTAGCTACATCCACCTTTGATTCTGGGTTGCTGACTGCTGTTCAGTTTATAGCTCAAACTGTGGCAAGAAATAATAATGATTTTTTTTTTTTGGATGATGGGCAACTGGGCTAACATAAAAATGTCAACCAAAGAAAGGAAGAAATGAACGTCGTGAAGAAGTAATGCCTCTCCTCTAGAAATACCTCCTCTCTCTCGTCCTCGTGCTGCGTATAATGTTTCAGTGTTGTGTGACCTGTCACTCGGTCTATTGTATCTACCACCGTCACATCATGTCCTGTCATACAGACACCGCACTTGATCCAACAAGGGAAACAATTATCATGTCCTACACACAGCTAAATAAACAATAGACTAGCAAACATGCACGCACGTACACACGCTCCTGGTGTCAGTCAGCCTTTCAGACTTGAGTCTCTGCTGGCTGAGATTAGGGCTAATCCACAACTGTTGGAATGAGAGATTAAGAATGAATCACCTGCTGCTGCAAAACTAAGTATGCAGGTGTGTGTGTGTGTGTGTGTACCTGCACACGGAGGGGTTTATAGACAGGCCCTATGGGAAAGAAACCTGCTGCAACCACCAAGCAATATTACACAACCCCTATCCTCCTCACACACACACACACACACACACACACACACACACACACACACACACACACACACACAAACAGCTCATTAGCTTCAGTGGCTCGCTCAAACTGCAAAAGCCTTTGAAAGAGCCCTTTAAAGAACCAGGGTTCAAAGGTTTACTTCAGAGGATACACACACACACACACACACACACACACACACACACAGAGCAAGTTTCAGTGTCCATATTTAATTGGATCAATGTTCTCTCCTCATGGCTTGCTTATAATTGAGGGGACGTGAGTAACATGTGGGAAGCCTTTTGTTACTAAGTTCCTGTTTATAATGACAGGCAGAACAGATGAGGAGCTCTGCAGCAATGGAGGAGGAGGAGGAATGGTGGGTGGAGGGTATAGAGATGGATGGATAGAGAGAGGAAAAACATTGCAGCAATGAGCTCCTGACCTCGTTCGCTCCTCTGTCGGGACGTTGGGCTAAATTATTCAAACACACACACACACACACACAGTCACACACACACACACACAGTCACATGCCTTTCGCACACAGTATCTCATCAGCATGAGCGGCCTCCCCGTGCTCCGTCGTCGCCTCCTCTGCCTCCGTTTCACATGTAAACACATAAATGCATCACTAAGGAAGTTTGAGGAGCAGATCTAAAAATGCTCTTACCGTATCCATGCTAATATCTCATGCTATTGTTAAAATCTATAAATTATAACAGATATGATATCTTTATTTTTTAAATAAACTGAGAAATGGAGACTAAAAGGAAACCAAAATGCTGAAACTGGCAAATTAAGAAGAGACAAGGACAAATCTGCAAAGAGGCATGTGAAAGAACACGTGTGTTTTCATGTACTTTTCTCATTCAAATACTGATCTGAGCCCATTCCTCTGCAACAACTGACATCGCCTAAGACATGAAAGCCATTAGATGCAGAAAAGAAACCTCTACAAACTACAATCCATTTAAACTTTCATGCATGTAAAATCTCTCACGTTTCAATTCGATCTGACGTCGCTCCCATTTTTCTTGATCTTTATCTCTTGCTATGAGACCTTAAAGATGTTCCCCTGGGAACACACCCTCTCTATTTTGCTCCCATTTCTCCATTTATGAGTGTTGTCTCTACTGCTATTCACTACAAATAACCTTACACGGTTTTGACTGCCTATGGTGGGTATTTTGAAACAGAGGAAGAGAGATAGGATTTCCAGTCAGAGCAAGTAAAACACCGGGCCTCTGCAAACAGCACGCAGACAAAGAAACAGGTTTCTTTGCAACGGAGCATAGAGAGCAGAAGAGATCTGGTGTCAGCAGTAGTTAAGCAGAACAAAAGCTACAACTTCCTTTGTTTTTCTTGTTTTTAACTCTATTATAGTTTATTTTTGTGGGTAAATCAATACACCTATCACATGTCTGTGGAAAATCACACATTCCCAGAATGCAAAGTTACTTTTTGTCTCACCAAACCCAAAGAAACTGCATTTACAAAGATATACACTCACTGGACACTTTATTAGAAAGTACCAGGTTGGAACCCCTTTTGCCTTCAGAGCTGCCTTAATTCTTAGTGGCACAGATTCAGAGACTTGGGCACCGTGAAGCCTTCTACGCCAACAACTGATCCGCTCTCCTTGAAGTTCTTCATGATCCAATGTATGGTTTAGGTGTACCTAATATAGTGTAACTCCAAAAAGAAGTGTTTGAATGATCAAATTTAAGCTATTTCTACAATAGCTGTTCTTTTATGATTTTATGCATAAGAAGACAGCAGAGAGATGACAGGAAATAATGGAAGACAGAAAGCAAAAAAAAAAAAAAAGCCCCAGTTGTGATAGTTGGTGGCTAATCTGTTTGGCAATTCTTCTAAGTAAGTGATAGCCCTGTCGGTTATTACAGCCTATGGCAACAACTAATGGTTAACTTCATAATTAAGTCCTGAACATTATTTTTTTTCCTAATTATATAGTCTATAAAATGGTTAGGAAACTGTAAAAAGCAAAATAAACAAACCATCATTTCAAAAATATGTCCAACAGTTAAATAGTGAAGTTAAATACAGTTTCGGTTAAATACTGACTACTGAGACATAGTGTGTCTCCTTATCTGAAGAGTAAATGTAGGCTATGAAAACCTATTTGACATTCAGAACTGGACGACTACGCCTGCTGTGACATGCGTGTGCACCCTTTCTGTAATAAATCAATCAATATTTTATCCACTCACATGATTCTCCTGAACAATTTCTTTTGTACACGAGCAAACCTGACACAATCATGACTGCCACAAAACTACCACCAAGATGAAGCGTGAACCTCCATGATTCTTTTTTTTTATTATTAAAAAGTTGAAATTTCTCAGGTCAACAGATGGAGAGGGAGATGAAGGGAGCTGGAGGTCAGGTGGAGGCCAGCCTCCAAGAGGCGATGCTCAGGGTCCAGTTGGGAGTGTGAAGCCGGGCCTTATCGTGGCCTCACCCCACTCTTATCAGCCGCATGCCAGGAAATACACATTCCAGCATCTCCACTGGACAGCTCCGCGTGACCCCACCCATCCGGCCCTTCGTTAATGTAATTACCTTCCTGATACAGAAATGCGAGAGGGAAGAGAGTGGTACTGAAAAGATACAAATACACATACGAGTGATAGCGAGTGAAAAATGATAGCATCATCTCAGTGTATAGTTAATATGCTGCTAGAAGGCATCTATGATTCTCCCTCAGCCAAACACACACACACACACACACACACACACACACACACACACATATATGGGTTTGTTAGTGGGAAGGAGGCGCCCTGTTTCTGGGGGTTTTATTTATAGCGAAAGCTCTAACACACAGAGATCCCAGAATGCTTTGTGGGTTTGGGAGACGGTGCCGCGTTTATGCTCTCTAATTTTGAGTCCTGTAATAGCACAAACACACACCAACACATGCATGCGTACATGCAAACACGCGTGCGCGTGCCGCTACTGTAAAGGTGAAAGACAACTGCCATCGTTTCATCTGGATTTTTGTTTTCCCATTCACTGTGCTTGAACAGATGGATAAGGAACAGGAGGAAGAGGTGGAGGAGGCAGGGTGAAGGAAAAGCGACGGGATGAGATGTGAATGAACGAGAGGGGAGAGAGAAAAACGAGACAGAATGAAGGAGGGGGGGGGGATGGGACGGAGAGGAGAACGGGGTGATAAAGCTGTGACAGCGGCAGCCATGGTGGTTGTCATGGCGACGGCCGTGGAGAGCAGGTAGAGCACGGTCTCCTGGGAATGAGCAGTGCATGCCTCCCTCCCCCACCCTCAGTCTCTCTCGCTCTCTCTCGAAATCCCTCCATCTCTGTGGTTCTGGCCTCGCTCCATCCCCTCGTTGCCATTCCAATCATCCAGTCCTCATTTTGTTCCCCCAGTCCTTTTCCACATCCCAATATGGCCCAACTCCTTCCTTTCTCTTCCTCCATCACCATCCCTTTATACTGCTGCTCCCTCTACTTCCCTCACCCTGGTTTCAGGGCTCCTTTTTTTTTTATCCTCTTTAAATCACCCAGCATCCACCCCTCCCCCTTTTTTTCCTTCTTCCTCGCTGCCCCCGTCTTTTCCCTTGATCCCCATCTTGTCATTACCTTAACTCTTTTTCCACGCTTTCTCCACTTCGTGCCCTCCCCTTCATCGCTTTTCCTCATTATCTTATGGTCTGTACACACATCCCCCCTTTTTTTTCCATTCCTCACCCTCCTCTCCTCTTGTCTCTATATTCATCTAACCTCTCCACTCCAGAGAATATGTATGTGAGTATGTCTGCGCAGTGCTGCCCAATTACTGCAAGGGAGTCTGTCTCTGTGTGTGTATGTGTGTGTGTGTGTGTGTTTAGTATCTACACAAGCTGTGTTTCTAGCCCGTTTTGACCTACCTAAAACACCTCCAGCATTCTCCGTCTCCCTCTGACTCACTGAATCAACAAAACTGCTGCTGCACACCACAACTATTCACAAGCACTGCATGTGTGTGCGTGTGTGCGTGTGCTTGTGTGAATACAGAGTTTTTGAGATAATCAGGACTACAATGCTAATGTGCGTCAGTGCACACATGTGAGCGGGCATGTCTGCACTTGTGTGTGGCGTACCGTTCATGAAGAGAGAAGCCAAAGTTTCCATGACACACAGGACGAAAGGTTTGCATGGCTCAGCACGGTGCTAAATCCTGTGGAGGGCTGCAAATTCATCTCGAGAAGCTTGAGGGATGCTTTCCGTGTTTCCTTTCATTTGCACTGACATCCAGTGTAGCTTGAAATGACCTGTGCGCAACTGATGTCTATGTGGGAAGGTTAATTAAGCTATAGTGCTAAATCATTTTTAGTAAATCTTGCAATCAGTCCAGCCTGCAGAATGACTGTTATCCATTGTCATCAGTGCTACATCTTTGGGTATAGTGTAGTACTGTAATTCAAGCCTAAAACTAACCAAGGCAACTTGCAACTCAGATGGATCAAGTTGACCCTACTGTCTGATAATGCAGAACGGCCACTGTCTGTGCTTTTCACGCTGTCCTCTTTTTTATCTTTGATGTTTTTGGTTGAAAACCACCTCTCTGTAGGCTGCCCGATGCCACCGCCGTGGCACAAAATAAGCATAACTTGTGCCATAACCTGAATTGCACCTCCCTAGAAATGCAATTACACAACATGTTGGCACAGCCCACAATGACCGACCGGCCTGTTCAGTACCGCCGTTTCCTTCTATGCATGTCCAGCTGCTTTTACTGCCACCATTTTTCAGAATCAGCTCAAAGAGACAAATTCCACTGCCAAGTAGTGTTTCGGCCATGAAATGCCAGCTCAATCCAGGCACACTGCGCTCAAGTACAACTGCTGGCAATGGTGTCAGTCACTTGCGTAGGCTACGTCATAGGCTCTACATAGATTCCACCCAGAAGCATAAATTAAGCTTAATGCAGAACTGTGTTTTAATGTGAAAACACCCCCATTACTTTAGTTTATCAGGGCAGAACAACATCTACTGAATCAGGTAGCCAAAAGAGCCCACCTAGATACCAACTGATAACATTACAAACAGATAAATTGTCTCAACTAAGGTGATGAATATACAGCAGATTGTCAAAATGGCCACAGGTATAAAAATATGTGGAGACTGAAAAAAATACCAGAATATGTCTTTAATAATAAGGTTATAAGGCTGAAGCTCTGTTCTTCTTCCTGTTAAGCTGTGCTCTGAGAACAATGCTTGTTAGGCAAGACTTCACGGTACAGGCAAAGCAATTCAGGCTCATTTAGTCTTTGTTTAAAGATGAGCTGCAGCATTTTGAAGCACGTGCAGACTGGCTACTCTGGCTGAGTAAAGCGTATAATAAATTACAATAATCTGGCCATGAAAACAAAAAAGAAGGGGACTGAACCTACTTCTCAGCACTTTTAAACTCAAACACTCTTCTGCATTAACTTCCTTTGTTAAAATAAAATGTGTTAAAAGTAGTAGTGAATGATCTCTGCTCTACTCTCTGATTCTTCTGCACCCGAGACATCACTGAGGACAGAAAAACTTACTTAACGTGCACATAGGCATTTGCTAGATAAAAAAAAAATATTTTAACGATATAAAAGCAGAGAAAACAATCTTTTTTTTTTTATCTCTTGTGGTTGTAGACACCCACCATCCTTGTGTTCTGGGGAAATAATTACGTGCTCTTTACTAAAACAAGAATATCCACAGACATGAGACATCTAAATTATTAGTCTGCAGTTTGACATTAACGGTTAAAGGTCCCACAGACTGCTGCAGTCTTTCTGAGCTGACTTGAAGACAATAATGACGGCCTCTGTTTTATCCTCAGTTTTGTACACATCTTTTATTTTGGAGGTCAAACTCCAGACACAGCAGCAGATTCTCAGCACCCATTGTTCTCTCAGATCAGAGGAGGACACAGCAGCACAGCCGGTACTGTGCAGGAAGGTTCCTCTGTCCCTCCCGCACTGTTATCAATTTAATAGTAAATGTGAAATTCTATTCCCATTGGGATGAATCAAGCACTAAAACTCCCTCCACGAGAAAGAAAAACTAATTTCACTCAAATGCAGCACATCTGCCATCCCATGTGATGAGAAATTGCTTTCAGATATGGGCACACAGCGTGTGTACACACTGAACACACACACACACACACAATAGCCACAGGCAGGAGACAGGGCTGGGGTATGGGAGGCAGATATTTTCCCACTGAAGTCTATCCTTATTCTCTCACTGTCTCCATGAATGCAGCCCCGGATATGAACCATGATCCTTTTCATTTCCTCTATCCACTGAAAGGTGGATACCATGCTCTCACCCATCCCTTAACACACACAACCATGCTCTCACCCATCCCTTAACACACACACACACACTGGCAGGTAGAAAACACAGCCAGGGTGGAGGAGGTATTTCAGGTAGGTGTGTGTGTGTGTTTATGTGAGGGGGGACTTTGTCCTCCAGGAGAGCGAGAAGGACCCACTTCCTGTGTCAAATTGCCTCTCACATTCCACACTCTCCCTCAATCCGCCGGCTCGGGCTATTTTTTCCCTCCTTCTTGATCCTTCTCTCTTTCTTCCTCTCTATGGGGGGCTTTGTCTGCTATCGGAGGCACAAAACACTGATTCATTCCACGAGTTGAACATGATCCTCAAGAACACGACGCTTTTCCGCCAAACACACACCATAAAACGCACTTTTTCAAGGAGAGTGAGAGAGGGCTGGCGAGCACAAGTAGTTGGCAGTGGAGATTCACTATTTTTGAGCCCACACACAGACAGATGGACAGTCAGGGCTCTCACGAAGGCAAACGGATGCATACGCACACACAGAGGCTATCCGTGGGACACAACAGATGTCTGTGGGAAAATCAGTCTCCTGTGTAAGAATAAGGACGGCCGGATATGATGTCACAGCTTTGGTAACAGGAAATATGCACAGAGACACAAGACCATGGAATCACACAGAAGACAGACAGACACACACACACTGAGACACAGTCTCCTGGTTTCAAGCCAAGAAGCATCCGAGAAAAGATCTCATCAGCAGATGCACGTGACCACGGGTCATGTGTGTTCATTCAAGGCCCGTGGTTGCTTGAGGTTGAGTCTGTAATTATGACCATCGACGACGGGTCTGTGCGCATCTATCAGCGCACTCCTCACCATGGAGTATATTTATGTGTGTACCCGTCACACACCTGTCTCCATCTGTGTGCTTAAAGACAGATTAGGTCAGCAATACGTAACTGAACGAAGCAAGGACATAACACGA
>JAMQGT020010903.1:0-68570 GCA_024447675.2 Pterophyllum scalare | reverse complement strand
CACAGCTTAGTATCTTTAAGTCACAAACTTATTTGCTTTATTTGCCTCATGACCCGTCCAATCACCTAGTGAGAAAAGAGAAACCTTTATTCAGGTAGTGGTTTCAAAAAAAGGGATGTTACATAGTTTGAAGAATACTGCATGATGCAGAAGCCTTTCAAAGAGCCATCTTCGGTTGTCACTTGTCATCAGAGGGAGATCCCATGCAAGACACAGGGAGTCGACTTCCTCCTTTTCATCAGCTGTGAGTTCAGAGCTCCCTTCAAGCTTAAGTACACAGTTTATGCAGTTAAATAAAATCAGAAATATATCTCAGCATTTATACGTTCTGGTATTTGTAGTGTGTCATTCATACCAACATAATTTTTCCCGCAGATCGATGTCCGGACAGTCATTTATTTCAATGATTGCAGTTTCAGGTGTCCCTCCACACAAAATGTGAACAATAGCAGGACTGAGGCCTGTCAGTGGAGGACCGCCATGCAAAAAGCAATGGCCAATTATTCTGCCAGCCATCAGAATGAGGTCACTCTCAGCCAGAAATGCAGATGATGAAGGCACAAGGTGGTCCGGTTCTCCATCAAATAGTCTTGTGACACAAGCATTTCCTGAGTAGAAAGAATAAACTCCTTTCTCAGATGATCATGTACACAAACTGTTTGCAATTCTTTGGTTATATAGTCGATATTGTCATATCTGAAATACATTTTAAAATGAGAATATAGACGGTCTTGAGCTTATTAAAACTTCTCCACAGTATATGAAGAGGCCAAGACAGCTTACCAAAGTTCACGCTGAAACCATCTTTCAGCCTTTGCATGACTCTGGAAATCAAGAAGCGGTTCACACCCTCCCCGACTGCAGCATCACCTGGTAATTATAAGACATAACTATTATTCCTTTGTACTATTATTATGTACACAGGAAAATTCTAAATTAACCAGAATTTTTAACCTCCAAGTTACACTGCAGAGGATTTGCCCACTCAACACTGGATGCTTTGTAAAATGCAACAAAAGCAATGTCTTGTTCTGAGACGGTGGTTCTGAGGTCAGGGTTCAAATACAGTGGCTTCCCCGATCTGTGAATGTTAAGCACCACCTCTCTGTACAACAAAGCAGCCTTGGGCAGGTCTGGTATGATCTTCCAATCTGTAACAAAAAAGATTTTAAAAAACAACAAGGACAAACAAAAAGGTATGAACTGAGAATGCAAAGCTTTTAAACAAGAACTACAAACAAACTGAAAAAATACACATCCAACCCTCTGTTTCAGAAGGTCCTGCATAACTGGTTGGTTGATTCTGCAAAGGTGTGATCTGTGAAGGTGTGCTTGGTTGTTCTTCCACTGTTGCAACATCCACCGTGTTACTGTCACAGGGAACCACTTCCACAGCTGATGGCCCGGAAGACAATATATTACAAACAAGTTCTGGAAAAACAAACAAATGAGCTTTCTCTGCTCTGTGAGTGTGGTTGGCAAAGTATGCAGATACTGTAAACTTTAAATGGCTGTCAGCTGTGATTCCATGGTCAAAAGAGCATATTTTCTATTTTACTGAAGTCTACAGACTGGGAAAGCCATTAGGAAAAAAAGTCCCTTTAAGTTGTTTCTTAAATGCTCTGAATATGACGTAACTAGCATTGATTCTTCACCAGGACCGTTTTAAACTCACCGGCGGGGTGCTCATGGTGTTAGCAGTGACATGGGGCTGACCCCAGTCTTCCTTGGGCCCAGCAGCTCTCGGCGCGTTTCAGTTTCATAGCACCCCCTGCTGTCAGGGGGAAATGGCTAATTCCATCTAAGGTATCGCGTGACTTTTGGCACAAACGAAATGTTTTGTACTGAGAGAAGCTGTTTGTACTCGAGGAGAGATCATTTATGTTCGAGGACAGTGTGTAAAGTATGTTTTGTGTGTGCGATGTCTGAGAACAGTTTGTAAAACAGGTTTTCTTTGTGTGCAACCTTTTGGCAGGAAATTAACTCCATATCTGTGATACTGATGTGGTCAGTAAGTATCAGATAGGGGGGTGTTCATCAGCTTCAGCTGCTTTGGTGTTCATGAATTTACCAACAGGTGCCCTAGAGGGGCAACAATGAGACACCCCCAAACAGGAATGGTCAGGGTCACTGCTGGTAGTATGAGGTCATACCTGGACCCTACGGAGGCTGCACAGGTAGTCCAACTCCTCCAGGATGGCACATCAATACGTGCCATTGGCAGAAGGTTTGCTGTGTCTCCCAGCACAGCTGGACTAGTTTCCTGCTGGGTTTAGGAGGACTTGAATCCAACAGAACACCTCTGGGACATTATGGGTCAATCCATCCAACGCCTCTAGGGGCACCTCAGACTGTCCAGGAGCTCAGTGATGCCCTGGTCCAGATCTGGGAGGAGATCCTCCAGGACACCATCCATCATCTCATTAGGATGAAGTCCGGCATGCATAGAAGCACGTGGGGGCCAAACAAACTACTGAGCAGTTGCTGCAGTGAAGTTAGTGCTACATGTTCCAGCCTGCTGCATCATTTTTTTCACTTTGATTTTCAGGGTGTCTTTGAATTCAGCCTCTGTAGGCTGATCATTTTCATTCCCATCCTTTCATTCCTCACACACTCCTGGTTCATATCAGTGTAGATACCCAGCAGGACTTTTTTCCCATTGAGATCTGATGTGTTTTCAAAGTGTTCCTTTAATTTCATAAATGGTGGTAGAGAAAGGGTCGCAGGGGGGCTGGAGCCTATCCCAGCTATAAGCAGAAGAGAATGGATGGATGGGATGGATGGATGGTAGAGAATGACCGGGCTAAGATCCTGTTGGACTTCCAGATACAGACAGACAAACTGGTGATGGCTGACCAACCGGACATCGTAGTGGACAAACAGAGGAAGAAGACCGTAGTGATAGACGCAGCAATACCAGCAGTAACATCAGGAAGAAGGAGCACGAGAAGCTCGATAAATACTAAATAAATAATAAAGGGCTGAAGGAGAGCTAGAGAGGATGATGATGAGAAAGGTGAAGGTAACCGTGGTAATCGGAACAGACTGGACAGTGACCCCCAAACTGGGAGAGTGGCTCCCACACATTCCAGGAACGACATCCGAGTGAATTTAAGGTCTGAAAGGTGATGAAATGAACTACGTCCTGAAAGTGTGAACAGAAAGTTAAAGAAGGTGTTGGCTGCAGAAAACAATAACGTTCTCACAGTCCTGTTTTTCTGAGGGTGAAAATTCCCAGTATGTTCCAGTTGTTCCAGTTTTCCCATGACGGAGTCAGGGTTGGGGTTAGAGTTAGGTAGACGTTTTGTAGGAGTGAGACGGGACAAACCGGTCCAGTAATGCTCAGAAGAAATGAAACCAAGGTGCTAATATTGTAATAGTGACTCAGAGGTGATCAGGGTGGACCGTCCATTCTGAGGAGCTACACCAAACCTGGCATTAGGCTGTGATAAACACTGAGGCGCTCGTATGTAAAGCTCTGTTTTTCTGCCTGAATATCAGACGTGTGTTGTAGCTTGTCGCGGCAAAAATTAACACTTCCAGGAGGACCTAAACGTCACAAACAGCTGATGTGAGTGTGTTACTGTGTAAAATGTGTTTCATTTGTACACAGTCCCAGTAATAATGAAACTTGGGAAGAACTGAAAGTGAGAACAGCAAATCACAGCCCCCACCCCCGCCCACTCTGACCCACCTCTCACACACACACCTTGGTATAAAGTGGCAGCAGGATGCTCAGGTGAGCGTTGTGGTGTACAGCAGGTTATCAGTTCACACAGTCAGGACAGCGAGGTAAGAACTGAGTGTCCATCACTTTAATCCAATCATTGTTACTATTATATAGTATTATTATTGCTTGAGTTGATATGAAACTCTCTGGACAGTTATCGTCATATTTCCTCTCTTACAGGAGCCTCATCAGGAAGATGGAAGTACAAAAAAAATGATGTCAAACAGCTGATCAGTGCTTTATCACCTGATGTAAAGAAGCAGCTGAACATAACCTGGAAAAATGTTGGCAGAGGAACAGCTGTGACTGGAGGGTTTTCAGTTGTATGTGGGCTGCTTCTTGGACCTCCAGGTTTAGCTGTTGGTAAGTCCATGAATGAATGTGCTGGATGGTGTCATCTGCATGTAGTCTGCATCCTGCAGACGTCACCAGCTGCTGTTAACTCTGCATCTTTGTAACGGATGCTTCGAGTTCAGGGGGAAGCTTCTTTGCCCTCTCCTCTTATCGCCCAGAGCTGAGCTGCTTTAAAGAGACTTAAGACTTACAAACACGTTTGACAGACAGCTGCAGGAGGAAGTGTTAGTTAAGTCCAGTTAACCGCCCCTGAGGTCAGAGGTCACAGGACTGCTGCCGTTTGCCATCCAGCAGCCAAACATCACAGGACACCAAAAGCAGAAGCAGGTTCGTGAATGAGAAAGACTCCCCTGAGATCCCCTGAACTCGAAGCATCCACCACAAAGCTGCTCGTTAATGAGACGGGCAGCTAGTGACATCAGCGGGATGTAAACTATATGCAAATCGCACAGAAGCCCCGCCCTCTGTCCTGAAAGCCACGTTTCTTTTCTTCACGTGGACTTCATTTGTTCCTTTGTGCTATTCTTGGTTTACATGCTGAGTGTCTCGGTGTCTGTCTCTCACTTCTATGGGAGACTGCACCAGCAGGATCTTATGCTTCATCTTTCTCCTTTAGGAACTTTAACTTGAAGCTCACATTTCAAGGCTTAAAGTGAGCCTGCAGCTCATTCCACTTTTTAACATTTAACATTTTTTTTGGAAACAGGATTGTAAACCAAACCTTTCTCTGACTTTCCATCCATCCATCAATCCTCTCCCAGGTGGGATCATTGGTGGGATCTGCAGCTGGTTGACCAGTGAGAAGTTCAAGCCTCTGCCTCAGATCCTGATGGAGATGACCCCTGCCCAGAGGGACGAGCTCTTTGTGTCAATCATGGCAGTTTTAGGAGACCTGGTGTGGGAAACTGCAGCCCAGCTCATTTTTAAAGTCAGAGAAACTCCCTCTGTGAAGAAGGCAGTCATCAATGTGATAATCCAGAAAATGCTTCGCTGAGAAAACGTCTCCTATCGTTTCTCCTTCATGGTCTATTATAACTACAAAATAACACACAAGCTGTAACACACATTTCTCAGCTAGAAAGGTGTCTGTGTGTGTTTGATGATGTCCGAACGGTGACCGGAGCACCGATCATGTCTGGATAACACTGATAACACTCTGAGTGAAATAAAAGAACCTTTTTGTGTCCTTACAAACAATTGTGTTATCCTTTGTAAAGCACTGCACATACAGTGTAACTTCTGTACAGTATGGAGAATTATCTTTGACTTTCAACCAAATCAGAGAGGGACAAAGCTGGTAGGTGGCTCTGGGGCTGATGAAGGTGCAGCTGAGGAACATCAACAGCACATTTATGGAGGGTCAGTGAGAATAAAGGTGATCCCTGTTCAACACACTCAGAAAGATCACGTTACAGTTCCTTAAAGGTGATCAAATGAGCTTCAGGTTTCCAGTAAAGTCCTGAGAGACATTTTGCGGTCACACACTTACAGGAGAGTCGAGCTGAAGCAATAAACCTGCTGCTGTGTGACAGTAACCAAAGCAGACACACACAACGTGGACAGGACGTCCGCTCAGTGGAGGGAGAACAAAGACCTGAGCTCGTTCTTCTGCTTCCTACATCAAACAGAAACTTTAAAGCTTCAACTGCAGGCGTGACTGTACTCACCACAGTTACACTTATGTAGATAAAGTAGAAAGAATGACAAACAATGTGTACCTGTATAAATTATATGGACATTATGGAGGACAGAACATACTATATGAAGATTATATTACAAATGGATTATTATACTGTGTTTATTGCACTAATTAAATAGCAAGCCTATTGGAAACGAGGTATATTGTACAGTAACAGTGAACACAGTAGATCACTGCTCTGTCAGGAAGCAGTGCTGGTTAAAAGGGTCTCACTGCTGCAGGCAGGAAGGACCTGCGAGAGCGCGCTCTCAAACATTTGGGGTGCAGCAGCCCATCACTGATGGAGGCTGTCACAGTGTCACACATGGGGTGGGAGTCATTTGACAGCATGGAGCGCAGCCTTGTTGTCGTCTTCCTCTCCGTCACCACCTCCACAGTGTCCAGGGAGCAGCCCAGGACGGAGCCAGCCTTCTTGATGAGCCTATCGAGTCTCTTCCTGTCAGCAGCTGTAGTACTGCTGCCCCAGCACACCACACTGTGAAAAAGGGCTGATGCTACAACAGAGTCATAAAATGTTTTCAGGAGTGCCCCCTGCACCCCAAATGACCTCAGTCTCCTGAGCAGGTCATCTGCTCTGACCTTTCTTGTAAAGTGCAGTGGTGTTGTCTGATCAGAAAACGTCTGCATGTGACTTGATGTCGGAGAGTAAGACAAGACAAAGTTTTAAACAGGGCTCCCCTTGCTCTTGGCAGGTGTGTCCAATCCAAAACCCCATCGCATTCATTCCTTTTGGGACCTTATTAAGTTTTACTGTAACCCTGAGCGTTTTGGAACGTTAACTGCCTATTTTTTCTCTTTTTTTGTGATATACCACTGTCTCTCTCCCTCAGTGACCCATTTGTTCTATATGTTAAGTTCATCTTTGTAAGAATATAAAACTGTTTAAAAATAAAGTTAAAAAAAAAAAACTTCTGCAGATGACGTCAGCGGTGTATATGGTGAAGGAGAACGGGGCTAGGACCGTTCCTGTGCTGCAGACAGCTGTTTGACAGGGACTAGAAAGAGAGAGCAGATTTCTCCCATATTGGCTTCTCTTCATTGACTCCCTGTTAAATCTAGAGTAGAATTTAAAATCCTTCTCCTAACATACAAGGTCTTGAATAATCAGGCCCCATCTTATCTCAAAGACCTCATAGTCCCGTATCACCCCAATAGAGCACTTCGCTCTCAGACTGCTGGCTTACTTGTGGTTCCTAGGATACTTCAGAGTAGAATGGGAGGCAGAGCCTTCAGCTTTCAGGCCCCTCTTCTGTGGAACCAGCTCCCAGCTTGGATTCAGGAGACAGACACCCTCTCTATTTTTAAGATTAGGCTTAAAACTTTCCTTTATGATCAAGCTTATAGTTAGGGCTGGATCAGGTGACCCTGAACCCTCCCTTAGTTATGCTGCTATAGGCCTAGGCTGCTGAGGGGGGTCCCATAATGCACTGTGTTCTTCTCATTCACCTTTATTTCACTCTGTTTATACTTCACTCTGTATTTAATCATTATTATTAATCTCTGCCTCTCTTCCACAGCATGTCTTTTGTCCTGTCTCTCTCCACTCAACTCTAACCGGTCACAGCAGATGACTGCCCCTCCCTGAGCCTGGTTCTGCTGGAGGTTTCTTCCTGTTAAAAGGGAGTTTTTCCTTCCCACCGTCACCAAATGCTTGCTCATAGGGGGTCGTTTTAACTGTTGGGTTTTCTCTGTATTATTGTAGGGTCTTTACCCACAATTCAAAGCACCTTGAGGTGACTGTTTGTTGTGATGTGGTGCTGTATAAATCAAACTGAACTGAATTGTTTCAGACACACAGCCACCTCACGTACTGTGGACGGTTAGGGTGGGAGTCCAGGACCCTAGGTGGAGGTCAACTCCAGTGTTTCCTACCTTGTTCCCCAGAAGTGTAGGACAGCAAAATCTGCAGATACTGATAGTCTGCAGTCCTGCAGTGAAAGCAGCCTCCAAACAATGAAACTCTTTCTGAACTACATTAGCCTGAACTAACCACTCCGACACACGACTGACCCTCCAGACCTTCTGTTTGCTGCTGTCTGCTCATCACTGTTTTTGTATTTGTGCTTCTTCACCCCTTGTTTTTGTGTAATAATAATAATACATTTAATTTATAAAACAGCACTTTGTCCTGTTTTTGTTTGGACTGAGAGCAGAAGCACCTTAAATCCAATGTAGGAGGCTTTTCTTTTGAAATAAAAACAGCACATCTGAAGTTATTAGCTTGTAAAACATGTTTTATTTGTAAAAACATTTGGATGTTGAAATGACAGTTACATCTGCGGCTGTTTCTTCTGCCTCAGTGCAGCGTGATCCTTTGGTGAGGCACACGAGAGCGAGAAGCACCGAGACACAAAAACGTACGCTTATCTGAGGAAACCTGGCGTGCAGAGCCTTAACAGGTCAGCCAGAGGCCACTTTACTCAGGTCAAATCCAGCATCAAACAAACTATGACGAGCGAGTCTGATCAAGTATAAATACTTCCATTTCAGCAGCAGCATGTTGGAGGAAGAACCCTGAAAGCTTCCTGCTCAGCGCACTAACGCTGGGTGATTCTTTGGAGTCACTTTCACTACAAAGCTTCACGTTTCTGCCTGATCCAAAGCAAGCACGCGGCCTTCCCTTCACAGTCTCATCTCCTCCCTAAAAGCTCAAACTCACCCTTTAGTTCAGTCATGGTTTATGTATGAATATGTTGTGTATATGCCACAATCCAGCCTCCAAACCACGCACGATGTCCAAAAAGAAAAAACACTCCAAAATCCACTGAGGCGACTTTGAGCTGAGGGTGAATCACTGAGTTGAACCTGTGAAGGCTCCTGACCCGGCTCACAGGCTGCAGCATGAACTGGAGCCTGACAGCAGAGTTCTCACACACAAAAGTTCAGATTTCCTGATCAAGTGTGTAACTGCAGCGAGGAGAGCAGGAACAGGAGGCCGAGCCAGGCTGCATTCATGCTCGCCTCCTCAGCCGGGGACAGTAAGCTGCCGACGGCGCTGCTGTTTAGGACGCGGGAGGATCGTTAAGAGCCATCTGCAGCAGTCTCAGGGTCACTGAGGGTCACCTGATGTCACAGGTGTTTCTACCAGACGACTGCACCGACAACCACCGTTCCCCCCGTTTCTCTTTAAAGTTCAGAAACTGCCTGCACAAAGTTCGCCAGCTGATGAACAATTACTGGCTCCCAGGACTGTTCCAACATTTCCGAATGTTCGAACAAAAGCTGGCATGTGGTGACAAATTCATCACACACTGGAGTTCCTGTCAGCTGGAGTAATCAGAGTAAATGCTCCCTCTCAGCTGTTCAGGTGTTGAAGGTAAATTCAGGCTGAATCAGCTGCTCTGTTACCGGGGCGTGCTGTGAGGTTAGCACAGCGTTCTTCTGATTACAGCTTTAATGATGAAGGCACAGGAGTAAAGTAAAGAAGACTTGAGAGATGCTACAAAAGCCTCTGCCAGCCTTCACACTCACAGCTTTGCTTTCTTTGAGTTGTTGGAAAATCTGAAACTTCAAGCTAGGCTGCTAGAAACTGAAGGCACTCGGCGGTTTGGCTCAGTTTGTCTCCTGGAGCCAGCTGGGACCCACAGGTGAGGTGTTAACCTGCAGCTCAGAGAGGAAACAGTGGAAGGCAGTTCGAAGGGTAACAACTGTGTTTCATGTCACGCTGTCACACACCCCTGCAAAATGGAAGACTGTTGGGTTCAAACTTCTATGCAGGAGGTGGAAGATTATTTTTACCTGTGGACAGTCGGTCTGTACTCCGCTCATCACGTGTGCCATGAAGGATTAGGATCAGGACACGTCACACAAAGACAGAAGATACAGCAAACAGTGAGCGGTCCAGCAGTGCTCTGAATTCATGAAGCTTTAAGGCAAAGGTAGTGTGTATGGCAGTGATTTAGACCACTGAAGGCTAATTTTAAGGCCATTTATGCTCTCAGTTACACAGACACACCCATCTGGAGGTAAGAAGAAGGTCCAATCACAAAGTTCATCCCATAAAAATAAAATATAATTGACCAATCAAAGCCGTGTCCTTGTTCACCTCTGCTTCCACTTTTCAGATCGCTCCCTGAAGTCCTGTCCTAAGAGCAGAGAGGAAACTGACAGGAACAGTACTAGGAAGCTTGGATCCATGGCCGGAGGAGCAGCTCCTGGGCATGTTCCTCACCACATGCACCTCTGTCCAGCTCTGCTAGCTCAGACAGACTCAGGTCTGAGGAGAAATCGCGCCAGTGGTCAGACCGGGGCTTCAGAGAGCCATCTGTCAGCACTGAAAGCAGCTCTGAGGCGCACAACAGGAAAAATTATATTTTCATAGGCAGAACTTTATGATCACCTTTTGGATTATCTGAACTCCATCACAATAAGAAAATCCCAGCTAGTGTTCTATGACGACTTTTTGCCATTGTGTGTAAAAAAACAGAAGCATCCCGAGTCTGTTTTTATACCAAAGACACAGAACGTGAAGCTTTCCCTCCTGAGAAACACAACATAAGAACATCACCGTCCTCCGGTGGACTCGGATGAGACCAAAGGTGCAGAGTGACTCCCGTCTGGAAAAAGCCTCAAACATGTGACCTAAACGCTGAGCTCATTGGTGAGATTGTCAGAAAGTGTGAATAAAGACTCGAGCAGCAGAGGTATAATCGCGGAGCTGCAGCAAAGCGTCTGCAACACTAAGTGTTCACAGTGAGAGTACAGGGCACGTTCAAAGCAGTGACGTGTGATTAATAAAGCTGTGTGCAAAAATACATTTCAATTCATTCAGATGGAAAGCAAGAAAAATAAAAAAGACTTTACACTGTACAGGAGCCGAGGTGTAACAGGCTAAAACTGCTCAGAGAGCAGCTCACAGAGTCTCTGAGACACCGAATCCCTGCTGGTCCGGAGCGTGAGGCGGTACATCTGAACAGGAAACACTCAGAGTTACACACACGTGAAGGTGAGACAAAGCCATCTGTGTGTGTGTGTGTGTGTGTGTGTGTGTGTGTGTGTACGTACCTGTGCCTGCATGTTGGGCTCCAGTCTGAGCAGGCAGCCCACCTGAGTGGTCTTCGTGTGAATCACTCCCGCTCCGACAAAGTTCGCAGGATTGGGATCGACGCCGTCCAGCAGAGCGACACCAAAACCTAAAATCTGGAGCAATTTACACAAAAATCCAAATGATTACATCATGCAGAAAATAAAGTAAGGCTTTAAAGTGGCTACTTTAAACACCAGCTGACAAATCGGTATTGCTGTGCGCTCCTACAGGCCCGTGTGTGTCTGCTTGTGCTATAACTCCAGATTCAGCTGCTTGGTCAGGTCAGCACATACCTGAGCCGCAGGTTTGTTGTACAAATCTGATATCATATCGCACTCAAATAATCGCAAATCATCCCTCTGATCCCGATGGGCCTCATGCAGATAACTGAAGAACACATGCAGTGCAATTGGTAACTGTAATCTGATTACTGAGTGTAATACAGTGATATTACTGTGTAACATATATATGACTGCACAACATCCAATCATTTGTGTGGATGTCCAATATGAATCATATCTGCATGTTTTATTGTGTATACTGTGTGTGCGGTGCGCTGCAGTTTCTCTGCTCAAACACTAGATGGCGAAGGAGAAGAAGAAGAAAGAAGAAACGGCTCCACTAGCATCAGTTTTTATTCTGTGGGAATGTGGGAACAGGAAGAAGAGCCGGGAACTTTCGAACACCTTCACAGCTGGACTGATTTTGTTTTTTTACCTTGGCCTTGGTGACCTCGGTGTCCATCGGGTGTCTGGCTTTGAAGATTTTCTGAACCTCCTGCTGCGGACTGAGGACAAGCAGAAGGAAATAACAGCAATGTGTCACATCAGGAAACAGGTCAGCGATTACTACGTGACCCGATTTAACCCTGATCTGTTGGCCATTACACACACCCTTAAAGCCCAAAGCTCACACAGTAACACTCACGGGCTCCTCTTTAAAACAGGCAAAATGTTTGGCGACATTCAGAGTCTGAAACGAACCCGTTTCTGTTTTCGGGTCACTGCCGACAGCAGTGACCCATCATCGGTGTATTGATCAGTGAAAGCAGGTCTTACGCTCCGAGCTGCTTCCAGCGCTGGAAGAAGTCCTGTGACATCATCTCTGTGGGCTGGAAGAACTTGTTGAGCATCACGGGGAGTTTCACGGCGATGTTCTGCAAGGTTCCTCCGTACCTGTTCTCACACACAGAGTCGAGGGTGAACACACAGACACACACACACACACACACACGCACACACGCACGCACCACACACTGACCTGAACTGGATGTTGAGAACAGGAGCGTCTCCGAAGTCTGACACACATTCAATGTTCAGGATCTGCTGCATCTGAGCTCCGCCTTCTATCACGGAGTCGACCGACTTCAGGTGAACGTTCAGCTGTGGAGGCGACTGTCAAGGACTCTGCAGAGGTCACAGTAACGAGCTCTGTAACAGTTTAAACGAGCTGAAGGGCAGAAACAGGACTCGGCTCTCTCTCTCAGTCCACCACATCTCTGATGGGATTTAACCAAAAACTCCAGGTTTGCTCTCATGCCTCAGTTTTTATAAACCAAATAATCAGTTACAGGAGAAGATCATCAAGGAGAAGATTGGTTTCCTGTCCTTACAAGCCACGAACAGCTGGTTAAGACGTAGCGTATCACCGCCGAGTTGGCTGATCAAAGGAACTTTGATCAGCTGGCTTTTTACCACAACTCCACAACAGTTTGTCCGATCAGAAAAACGGCTCCTAAAAGCCCAGAAATTGCACTTCACAGCCATGTAGGGGTATTACAGTATTTGTTGCTAAACATACGCGAACAGCGGCACGTTTGAAATATGTTGTGCCACAGCCGACGCCTTCAGGGTTATAGGGTTAAGTAACATTTACAATGCAGGATTTTAAGATTAAGGACCTGATGCAAAAAGTGGTTTCAAACTTTCTGTTGCACACCAAGCACAAGGCCCACATTTTAAAGTGCACCTGCATTCATATCTGCAGAAAATAACTTCAGAGTCATCAGTTCCTCTTTTGACTGTGTTTAATATTTTTTTGCGTTTATTGATTCTTGTCACTCTTCTAGCACAAAGCTCCCGCCATAACCTGCTGTTGGAATCCCGTCCGGCCAACGGCAGAAGACACTTTCACTTTTGTGGGTCGCCTGTGTGGAGCAACCTGAAACGAAGCACCAGACCAAAGAGGTCAGGCTGACCCTTTGTGTCCCTCAGGGCCTCGTTCATGTGCAGCTCTCCTTTGCGTGCACAGGCTCAGGCTTGAAAGTGTTGTTTCTTACAGGAATCGAGTAAAAACAAAGTACTGCTGAAGTAAATGCACTACTTGTTTGTGCAGGTGTATACTGCAGTAATAACATGGTCTGAGACAAACATCCTTTCTCAGACTGATGCTGAAAAGTTAATCCATGCATTTATTACTTCTAGGCTGGACTACTGTAATTCATTATTATCAGGCTGTCCTAAAAGCTCCCTGAAAAGCCTTCAGCTGATCCAAAATGCTGCAGCTAGAGTACTGACAGGGACTAGAAAGAGAGAGCAGATTTCTCCCATATTGGCTTCTCTTCATTGGCTCCCTGTTAAATCTAGAGTAGAATTTAAAATCCTTCTTCTAACATACAAGGTCTTGAATAATCAGGCCCCCATAAATAAAACTGAATTGAAGCATTCAAATGATAACTAATCACTCAAAGTTTCCAAGTGTGAACACGCCCTCCGAGTGAGAACAGAAGTGGAAATACTGGGTGCTTCCTCCTGTGTTGAAACTGAATTACTGAGTCTGCAATGAAAGGATATGAGACTTGAGCGCGTCACTGCTGCTCACTGACGAGGAGAAGCTGAGGAACTGGGTGGACGTCTTGTTGCCGTAGAACACGTACACGCGACCTGCGAGTGCAACGATCCAAGTTATTCTGTGTGACCACAACCCGACTTATTTTAACATTTAACAGATAAAAATAATAACTAGGCTTTAGAGAAAAGACTGAATTCACTGCAACAATGTTTCAGTTTCAGTCTTAGTCAGTGTGGGCAGAAGAAGCAGCCTGACGGTTGTGTTTTTAAACCTTTACAAAGTGTTGTGTTTGGATTGTGAACTTCCTTAAATCTGACTGAAAAACACCCACATTATATTAACAACACAAAAACTACAACTAAACATTTAGAGACAGGAAAAGCTGGAAACAGTCTGAAAACTAAACTAAAACAAACCTGTAGAAACTGATGAGAGTGTAATCTTTGTGCATTTAAACCCACACCATGACTAATCTCTTTACATGTGTGTTTAGTCTAAGAAAGGGAAAATCTTCAGCACGCCTGAATGGAAGCGGTGCTTCTCAGGCTGCTCACCGAGGTTCTGCCGGTACTCGGACTTCAGGCCGATCTGTAGGAGCTGGTTCTCGAAGATGACGCCGTTGTTCTTACAAACAAACCTGGAGGACAGAAACAAAAACACAAAGACGTCTGAGGAGCAGTGAGGACTGCGAGCTCTGTTTGTGAAGCCGGGACGTCATCCTGTGTCTGAGCGCAGCAGTAAAGCTCCGCCCACACCTCAGCACTCGATTAGAGTGACAGCGGATCTGATTTGGTCACTGAAATGACCGGCATGGGCAAACAGTCAGGACAAAGAGGTCGAACAGGCACGGTGTCGTGCACAGGTACACGTGTAAGCCACCGAAACCGGCGTTCAGTTTCATTCATCGCTCCCTGGCACGAAGTCTGCGGACCTCCACAGGACCTCCACAGTGACACTGGTGTTTCCCAAAAACTCGCCACAGCAGCATCGGAGAATAATCTGGAGATATCAGAAACTCTGATTTCTTTGACTGTGGGGTTCTCTGTATTACTGTGGGGTCTTTACCTTCCAGTATAAAGAACCTTGAGGCAAATGTCTGTTGTGATTTGGTGCTATAAAACTGAACTGAACTGGCTGCAATAATCATCAGCCTTTTCAAGGTGCTGACAGCATTTCAGAACCCTGACAGTGATAATGAGTGGGACTCTCCCACCAAGAAATGAAAGGCTGGCTTTAATATTAAAACTTAACTTTTCTTCAGTTTATCAGGCAAGAGACACTTTTCTCCAAATCCTCTCTAAGGCACAGCCACTTAAACTGACCTAAAACATCAGGAAAAAATGAAAGAAATTAAAATGACTTAAAGTTAAGATTTCACAGGCTAGTGGGAACCCTGGATGTACCATGACACACTGCTGGGCTTCTCTCATTGCTGTGCAACAGGTAACATTAACACATGGGATCACTCATATCCCAATATAACACTTTTATATGTATACTGTATTATCGTGGACCATGTGATATGAAAGTCCACCCTTACTGCTTCCAGAGGAATTCAGAGGTCAGCAGCAGCCAGGCACTGCTGATGGGGTGTATTCGACTGACTGATCATCAGCTCGTGTGACAGCACCTTTATAAAAGTTTTGGCAGTTTGCCGTTCCAGAGCATTCAGCAAATTTATCCCACGGTCAGAGCGAGCAACACTCAGAGAAACTGCAGAAAACCCACGTGCTCCATCTCAGACTCTGCAGGCCTCAGTTAGTTAAAGGTCAAAGTTCATGACAGCACAATCAGAAAGGACTGAACAAGTCTGGCTGTTTGGAAGTGTTCCCAGCAGAAAGCTTGCGCTCTCTAAAAGAACATGGCAGCGCAGCTTAGGTCTGCAAAGCTGCGTCTGAACAAACATAACTCTTCTGGATCCTCTGGAACAAGCAGACCAAAGTGCAGATGTTTGTCCATGCTGCACAGCAGCACGTTAGGAGGAAACCAAACTCAGCACATCAGCACCAGCACCTCAGAGCAGCTGTCAGCGCGGTGGAGGAGTCTGAGGATCTGGGCTCCTCGCAGTCACTGAGTGGACCATGAACTCCTCTGTGCACCAAAGTATTGAGAGGCACATGTGAGGCCGTCTGTCCCACAGCTGAAGCTGGGACCAAACTGGGTCACCAACAGGATTATGACCCAAGCACAGCAGCAAGAATGAAGCTGCTGCAGCGGCCCCGTCAGAGTCCAGACCTCGGCCTGACTGGATGCTGTGGGGGGGGGCCTTCAGAGAGCTGTGCAGGAATGAATGCTGCAAACCTCACTGAGCTGAAGCTACGCTGTGAAGAAGCGTGGGCCAGAACTCCTCCACAGTGGTGGAAACCATCACTGAAACTTTCTGCTGCTGGAGGAGGTCCTGCAAGCTGCTGAATCAGTTCTCACAGTATGGACCCACCTGGGGAAGTTTTCCTCCGATACATCGATGGCTGCAGGGGGGGCGGAGCTTTCTGAAAACACATCAATGAGCAGACTGGCTCCTGATGAGGGGGTGGAGTTTAGATTCAGGACATCCGTAAAGGAGTGGGTGGAGCCCTGTGAGACAAATACCAGAAAACAGCACGTCAAAATCGAAACAGAGGTCTTTAGCTCATATGTTTTGCCTAAAACTAAGAAGTTTCTGGCCATCGATCTTCAAATTTGTCTCTGACGTATTAGGATTAACTGTAGAACTTCTTGCTGTTAAAGGAATGTTTGGAGTGGCACCACCAGAAGTCTGATTTTCCACCCTCTTAGAAAGGAGGCTTATCCCACTTACATGGAAAGACAAACCTTATCTCATGCATCACGTTAAAACTGTGCTGTTCTGTAGGAGGCTGTGCACATAATTTTATATTACCTGGCAACCAGAACTGAATCAGGTGAAAGAGATGGCCCCTCTACACATTTGTGATTTGTAGAACCCTTCCTTCCTTTAAGTGTGTATTTGTTATACAAACAGATCAAAGATGTTATTTGTGAATGTATTTGTGCAGTTATCGGATTATTTGCCCCTCCTGGGTTCTTTTTAAGATCCATTCATTACCTGTCTGCGCTCTCTGTTTGAATGCTGGTTCTTACTGTCGTGGTGTAACAGGGCAGGGGTACGTTTGGTTTGGGATCTGGCAAAATTTGTAATTTGCATTTTAAAAATCATTTTGTATGCATCGAAAAAATGAAGAAACTTTGAACAAACAGATCTGAACAGAGGTGTGAGCTACACACTCCCTGCACACTTATTCCAGCATTTATCCACAACTTTCACTAATTAACCAAGTTAACGATTCGTTCACCAAACTTCCAGCCAATCATTTAGCACCGTCTTCATCTGTTCAGCTCACAACACTGTTTACTATGTTCAGCTCGCAATACCGTGTTCCTAGCAGAGACGAGACTACAGCAGGACGGGCGGGGCCTGTCAGTAGGGAGCAGGTCGTCCAACAGTGAAGAAGACTGATGGAGAAATGAGAAGAAGATGGACAGAAGGAAAAGTGACGATAAAGGAAAGTAAAGGTAAAGGAAGGCCGAGGACTGCTTTAATAAAGCCTGCAGCAGCTTTATGAACAGGTGATGAGCAGAGTTCACAGCAGCCAATCACAGCTCTGCATGCGAGTTACCTTGTTTGTGGCCTCCGTGTTCTCGCTGTGCTCCGTGCTGCCGTTGACGCTCCGGCGGCTATCATCCATGTCAGGCAGTTTTCCGGGACCTTTCTTCTTCTTCAGCTTGGCCAGAATCGAAGACTCTCTCTCTGGGAACGGAGGCATTTCCTCCAAGACCGTGGCCTGTGCAGAGACACAGAGTAACTGTCAAACAGGAAGCGGTCCTTATAAAAGGAGTAAACTCCATGCAGAGGTTACACACCAGTATGTCGGTGCTGGCGATGCAGCTGAGCCTCAGGTACTCGACGGCTCTCTGCTGAAGCTCCACGTCGGCGTTGCGAAGCTGGCTGTCGGAGCGCAGGACATCCTGGATGGTGGCTTTCACTTCTGGAAACAAGTTGATGAACTTGATGTACGCCGACAGCAGCAGCGCCCGAGTTGGCACGGAGCACAGGTGGAACTTGGAGTGCAGAAGATTGAACTGGACCAGAGGGCTGAGGAAGAGGAGAAACAGTAGCAGTGAAACCTCAGAGCGGTCCGATCAGCTTCGGCCACACACACAAAAACCCACTTTCACTGCTGCTTACTGTAATCATTTCTTACTTGAAACTGTACTATCACCAACTCGATATTTTCCCACTTGAGTTGGTCACATCCACTCACGCCGACAGGCCAGCTGATCTACTGTGTTTCCTGTCTGCATCTCTACTGCAGCTATTAAAGCAAAAGACCAAAAACTATAAAAACGGGAAAATCAGCCCTGGTAGATTTGGTCCAGTTTAAAGCACTCGGTGTGTTTGTGTTGTTAGTGCAGGTCTTTCTTCCAGAGTTGGTGTTCAGTCGAGCCGTGGGGCACGTGCAGCATCAGGCTATAAATTCTGTAGTGCATCAGGGTTCGTCCGACAGCGTCTGAGGTATGTGACAGATAGGTAAGGGTGCCCTGGTTTATCTGCCTTCTAGACAAATGAGATGTTTCCTGATGTCAGCGGCTAATTTTTTTTACCCCTGCTGTGTCACAAAATTTTCCAGAGGGGGTGTGACGAAGAGCTCAAAGAATTATTTTTATAATGAAGATCCCAAATAAATGTTAGGGTTTATCTGTGGATGCTGTTTGTACCTGGAGCGCGAGTCACCAGCAATCAGGTTACCGAACTCTCCCAGGATATACCCGCCCACCTTCACCAGGTTCTCGTGGCAGGCGGGAGCTTGGAGCGCCTGCAGGCGTTCACCGGCAAGGACGGGTCAGAAACAGCATGAAAGAAAGGAAGTTATTTTATGAGTCAGGTGGAAACCACACAGCAAACACATCCACGTGGACCTCACACAGTCCATCAACACAATAAATAAAAATCTGCATTTAGAAAGGTTTCTTTAGTCCTGCTGACCGCTCAGGGCTTTAAAACCACTCGTTTCCTCTTTGAGATTTTCTTGGGGAAAAAGGCACTGCTCAATAAACTTAAGGGAACACTTGATGATCAGGACGTCAGTTAAAGTTCAGGGACATCAGTCTGTCCACTCAGGAAGCACGATTTCTCTTTAAAAAATCTGTATCATACAGGAGCGAAGCAAGAAGAAGCTTAAACGTTCAGACAAAAGAAAACAAACGCTTAAACAGAGCCCGCTAACCGCTCACATCATCATGACACTGAACCCCACTCTGATTCCTTGCACTGTGCATCCCACGTGAACATGTTTGCTGGGAAAAGGAGCCTGAGCTTGGGAACAAAGGTTACGGCAGGCTAGGGTTGCAACGGTATGAGATTTTCACGGTATGATAATCGTTTCAGAAAATATCGCGGTATCACGGTTATCACCGTATTTCACATATATTATTATAAGTTACTCTGACCCTTAAAGAAATAACAAAAGTTTTTTGTTTAACAAATATATATATACATATATATATATATATATATGTATATATAAAATGTTCAGTAAAATTATGTATCACCATAAAAACATATTTAATATCTGAGAAACTGATCCTGGGTCAGTGTCTACTGCTGACTGCTTTATAACACGCTGTACTGCTAAGTCAGTGTGAAATAAGCAGATGCTGCAGACAGAGGGGATTATTTCTGACATGATCCTCATAATACAGATTTCACTCTGAAGGCTTTCAAGCCTGATTTTAAGGGATGAAAAACAGACACGCCAAAGTTTCAAAATGAACGTACGGAAATTTGCCGTCTTTCACATCAAGTCCGGAAAGGCCTTTAACACGGACATGCGCATCCAGCACAGCACGCGCTTCACGGCCACGGGCACCGGCGTGTCTATAGTTCTGATGACTCAGCACTTTTCCTGGTGGTTAGCGTGTGGACCGAGCATGAGGAAAGTAAGTATTCCCTCCTTTAGTGGCCCATCCTCACATACGTTTGGTGGGTATCTGAAGTAGTCCCACACCGCTGTGTGCCTGAGAGCGGCGCCACCGACCAAGGGGCAGCCAAGACGGAGAGGAGCAAGCGTGTGCGAGATTCTCAGCTGGCTTGCCTTTTCCCCTTATTACCGGTAATAAGCAAACACCCACGGTATGATAACCGTGCATTTTAATACCATGGTATACCGTGAAACCGGTTACTGCTGCAACCCTACTGCAGGGAGCTACCAGGATTTATGCTCGTGTGTTAAATCTACGCTGCAGATACGTCATAACTGCAAACCTCCTGAAACGTAACCTACGCCTTAATCTGACGAGCTCCTCCCTGGAAGTACAAATACATGGCACCTCAGTGGAGTCTGCAGCGACTGTGAAGTCCCAGGATTTTATTTGGTTCTACTGTGACTGGCTCAGCATATAAAATGCTGGGACACGACCACGAGGTAATTAAAACCACGCACAGGCTCTACAAAGATTCACCGCAGCCTAGATCAGCATTTAAACCTGAGACTAGGTGTGAAAACAGTTAATTAGTGAAATGAAACTAAACTCTGGTAACGGGGCGTTCACAGACAGCCGTGACGCTCACCTCAAAGACGGTCTTGGCTGCGTAACCTTGGACGTCGTCTCTGTTTATGACGATCTGGATGACACGGTACCACACCTCCTCGCTGACGTAGTCCCCAGCGATGCGAATCAGGTTCAGGATGGTGTCCACGTACCAGGTGTAGTCCACAGCGTACTTCTCTGCCAGGATGGCCACTTTGAGCACCTGAGGAAGAGAAGCCAGAGGCTGAAGACGAGCGCTCACGCTGATTAGACCGAGGGGTGAAATGCGGTGAGATCACGACCCACTATCTCCTCTCTGATGGAGTAGTCGGCGGTCTCCAGGTAGCTCAGCATCTCGGCCACGATCTGCTTGGCGTTGCTGCGGTCGCACATGGCGTAGAGCAGATCCACGGCACGTTGGCGAACGCTCACATCTCTCTCCGTCTGCACAGGAAATCAAGTGTGAATTATTTTCAGTCTTCAAAGATTCAACTGCACCAAATCTTGGATTTTTGTCCAAAATCAGAGGGAACTGATGAGAGATCCATTAATTAATAATCCATGAGTCCAGGTGACTTAATCAATTCTGTCTTAAATATAAGATCCCTTTATTTTTACAGCTTGTGTAAAATAATCACTCTGTGGATCCTTTTTAATTATAATTCATTTAAATATCTGAGCAACAATGAAGAACATAACATGAAAGACTGAGATGTGACAAAATTTTAGTAACAGAGTAAACCAGTTACCACACCAGCGTCTGTAACACTACAAATCAAAGGCAACTGTACACGAAGAACTTTCTACATTAACCTGCAGGCACTCACACAGCTGACAGACTCACCTTCAGAGCATTGATCACAGTTTCCATGTGCGTCTTCACGGCCTCGTGGGAAAACTCGGAGCTGGCCAGCGTGCACATGCTCTCCAAAGCCAGGTAACGGAGGTTGGTTTCTCTGTGCTGCAGGAACTGGCCCAGCTGGTTACAGGCTCGTACCAACAGGGTGGGCTCGCTGGGAGACAACAGGCAACAACCGTCAGCCATATGGCACAAATACCAACATCCCATAATGTCCGGCGACATCCGACCGACCAAGCTACACATCCCAGGA
The DNA here is from genome assembly GCA_024447675.2 of Pterophyllum scalare. Taxonomy (NCBI): domain Eukaryota; kingdom Metazoa; phylum Chordata; class Actinopteri; order Cichliformes; family Cichlidae; genus Pterophyllum; species Pterophyllum scalare. The sequence continues at coordinate 47,313 of JAMQGT020010903.1, read as the reverse complement.
ATGTGGGCAAGCTACAGCTGGATCTGTTTATCGGTATAAAACACGATGGAGTCGGAGCTCAGTCCGGAGTCGGAGCGTTTCGCTAACATACCTCGGGGAATAACTCGACACTGCAACACATCTGTCCTGCTCACAGTTTGGTTCAGCTCTGCACTTTAACGGCTTTTTATTTATGGAACCTTTTTCTTTTATAACCACTTTATTACATTCAGCTTTTTATTATGTTTTATTATATATTATTTAAATCAGAATGAACTACGTACTTCATTGTATTCAGCTTTTTACATATTTTTGCTTTTTTTAATTTAAAATTTATGTATTTTTCCATTTATTTAAATGTTTATGTGGTTACTTACTGACCTCTTACTGCATCATTTTCAGCTTTTTACATGCTGTTAGTACTTTACTGTATTTTATTTATTACACTGAATTTCTTATTTTTTAAATTAAATTAAATCTTGACTTTTCATTTTATTTACTTTAGTACTTTACTGAGCTCTGTGTTTTGTATTCTGCTGCTTTTTAAACAGCATTTCACTGGATTTTATTTACATTTTTACACATTAAACTCATTTACATTATTGCACTTTATTTTTTTCTATTTAACTGATCTCCGTTCTCTTATGTAATTTTTCCCGGTTGAGATTTTGCTGTCATACTGGACTTTATTGTAGGTCCGTCTCTCTGCGTTCGCCCTGGGACCACCTGGCGACCTGTCCGGGCGCACCACGCCTCTCACCCTGTGACAGCTCAGATGGGCTCTAGCCCCGCCCCTGTGACCATGAACTGGATAAGAGGAAGAAAATGGACGAATGGACGTTTTGTTTAATGTTCTGGCTCCTCTGTCAGAAATCCCCAAAGCTTCAGGATAAAGTCCATCTCGTGTCAAATATGACCAACCTGTCATGGTGGATGATGAGGGCAATGGCTTCGAACAGAACGGCGTTCTTGGCGTTGGAGTGCTGGACCTTCTTGGACTTTGGAGGCTCCTGGGCTTTATTGAGGATGGTCTCTAAACACTCAGTCAGACGACTGCGCAGCGCTGCATCCTCTGCAAAGACAAAGAGTTCAACTCCCGTCAACATGATTATATTTTCAAGCTCATTCGATTTAAACCTTTATGTTGAAGTAATATCTGCAGAGCAAACTGACCCACAGGAACATATACGAACACTGTGCATACCTGGTGGAGGGTAGCACTGGAGCAGGCGCAGAAGTTTGACAGACAGCCACGGTGCAGCTACAAAGTAGTACGTGTAGTCCTGAAGGTCAATGGACGCCGACGTCACGATCTACACAAACAGGGCGGAGGTTAATGCAACAAAGGGTTTACGTAAGAGCTGAGTGACGTGGAGGTTCAGACAGACACCCACCCTGCTGAGCCGGGCCACGGCCAGGGAGACGGAGGTCTTAAAGTCATCTGGATTCTTCTGGGCCAGAGTGGTAATGAGGCTGGTGGCTGCCGTCACCACTCCCTGAAAACAGACAGAAATAAACAGAGTGCAGTTCACCGTCTGAGGGAAGTGGGTTTCAGGGCGAGCAGACGCAAGAGACAGGAAGTGGCTGTGGTTTAAACACAAACACACACTTGCTGGGTCACAAATCCTACATACAAAGTTGCCAGCTTTTCCTTTTCTTCTCTGAACTGTGAGAAAGCACGTGCTTTAATAAACATGCTTGTTCTCTGCAGAAAAAACAGAAGCCTAAAAAAAACAGGACACGATTTTTGGTATTCAGCATGCAGCCTGGACACGTGAAAGCTGGGGTGCAGTCTCACCAGGTGTTGGTCATTCAGCAGATGGACCACCCGTGCGGTCCATTCGCCCATGGGCACGAGGTCGGGAGACGTCCTGTTGAGTCGTAACAGACACAGAGCCGCACTCTGCTTCACGCTGTCCATCGTATCCCTGAGAGAAGCAGCAGCGACACAACTTCACCAAAACTGAATGAAAATGCTGAAATGGTCTAATAACCCAGACCAGCTGCTCCAGTGTGAACGCGCCACTCAAAGCTGAAGAAGCACCTGCTGTCAGGAGAGAGCGGAGCACACTCTGGTTTCTGATCAATCACTTTAGCAAGACTAACCTTTTTTCCTGGGAATATTCAGTATAAAAGAAAAACACATCAGAATACACAGCCTACATCATGTTAATAACTAAGACCCCCCCAGCCCCCCTTACTATTCTCATTTTAATTCACACATCAGCGTCACTCTTTTTATCTCAGTAAAAACCCACACGGTCAGTCCGGCCTGTGCGGGATGACGCGTGCGGTCCACTTTGAGCACAATGCCACTCGTTTTTCTTTCTGCACTTTTAAATTAAAAATATTTCCACATCAATGCAGATTTCACAAATACTTTGTAACCGGTTTGTGTTGCATCACATTGCAGCCACTTCCCTGTCAGAGTGTTTTTCCTCTAACCGAGGCCTCAGATACAGGGATTTCACTTCACGATGACTCGGGTTTTGGACATTCCAAAACTCAAAATCTTGCTTTTAAAAATTGTCTCCAGGACCTAATGTTCTTGCATAGTTACATCAAAGAGGTGACAGTGAAACGTTACAGCTTACAGGAGGGCTTCATTTTACCAGACTGAGGTCCAGCTGTGACAGTTGTGTGAGTAAAACAGCTGGATACTGGTTCAGTCTGTGCTAGATATTCATACAGAGTAGAGGTCAAAGGTTCAGAGTTCACTCACTGAGTGTGTCCAAACACTCACGTGTGTCCATCTGTGTGGATATCGACCCGTCTTCTTGTTTATATCACGCATTGAAGTCAGTACAGGTCTATCTATACATCCTTTCCTCCTGGTCTACAGTCCAGGGATATCCATGATGGTATTTGGTTTGGTGGGGGCTTACCTGTAATACTGTGCAGTAACTAACACTGCTATGTTTTAGGTCAGAAGGGCATAATATCAGATATAGTATCAGGGTGGATTTGGTGCCTTACAGTATTTGTAATAAGCTGCTGATGCTGAGAACTGACAGAAAACCTTTTTTTTTTATTGATGATAAAACAGCAAAAACTGAGCTTTTGATGGACTTTAAGCCACTTGAAGCCAAACAGAATCTCAGTAGAGTCCAGGAATAAAAATCACGGCGAGGACCAGCATTGGTCACCTTTAATGAAAGACAGTAAACATTCCCAACCTGGTGGAAGGTAAAATAGGTTTAAGTACAAACCCGGCCACTAAGATTCTGGGAATTTCCGAGGCAAACGCCTCCGCCATCTCTCTGCTGCCCACGTTAGCGATGCAGTGCAGGGCCAGGTTCATGAAGGTGGGGTTGCGGCTGGTGAGGTCGTTTTTGATGGCATTGTTGATGAGGCGGATCAGGTCGCTGTTGGAGTTCACCAGCACAGAGATGAACAGGTAACCCTGAAAGGATGAGACACAGCGAAGGTCACGTTATGGGAACAAGAGATCCTTTATTTCTCCCACAAACATACACGGAAGAGCCGGAGCGCTGTCACCAAAACATCAGCCGCTGAGCCTTTAAGCTCTGAGGATCACGCGTGTTCCAGCACATCCTGCAGCTCAGCGACTTAGAAACACTTCACTGCTGCATTACTCTGCAAAAAGAGCCTTCCTCCGTCCGGGAAGCTCACTCACATGATGGGATGTCTCATTTTCCTGCCCTCCGTGTGTGAGGAGGTGCCCTCACAGCGAGCAGAGAAAGGAGGGACTAACGAGACCAGCAAAGACTCTCCCCAAACTCCGCTTTCATTTATCTCTAAAAATATCAGGTGCTGAAGCTTCACATTGTAAAGACTTCGTTACACCTCCGTTACAGATGAAAAAACACCTAAAGGGCCTGAAATGAGCCAGACTGCAAAAACATATTTGAACCCAGTGAGGTCAGGCAGGGTTTCACTCACTCAAACATAGAGTCTGTTTATCAAACGTGCGGTGGGTAACACCGACTCGACCTCGCTCTGAGGCAGGAAACATAAACGGGTGGTCCCGGCGTTCTCTCTCGCCCGTCACCCGAACCCTGACCCTGAAACCCGCAGCACGAGCAGAGCGCACACTCACAATCTGCTTCTCTGTGTACTTGTTGGAGCTCAGAAGGTTGACGGCCTCCATGTGTCCAAAGTCGATGTCGTGGCCCAGAAGGAAGATGAAGAGCAGCTTGCAGACATACTTCTTTTTACTGTAGCCATCTAACGCTTTGTCTCCTGTACACACACACACACACACAGACACACACACACACACTTTAACTTCTAGGTAAAGTGATAAATGGCAGGATATTATTCCAAACAGGTGAGGCATGGAGGAAAGAGCAGGGTGGCTTTATCAAATAAATTCAGTCAAATAATCAAAGAGCGTTGTGTGAAATGTTCATAATCGCCTCAGAGCCAACAGTTCAGTGTCACATTAAACACTGACGATTATTATTTTGCATGAATGGGCACTAATGAGGTGGTGCTGTACTGTTAAGGAAGCCATCGTCATAAAATAAATTCACAGCAATAAAGAACTAAAACCGCAGTGAGATACACATTCCATACGTGACAGTCGGCTCTGGGTCAGTATTACAAAGCTAGGATTAGTATTTCATGGATAAAGAGTACCGTTACATGTAGACAGACAGTGTTGATTAATCATGCCCACAGGGACGGAAGGAGGAGGAGGTATGTGGATACTCCCTGCCCACATATTTCCACCCACTCCGCCCGGCACTCGAGGGGGAGGCGGCTTCATTCTGCAGCAGACTAATTATAGGCAGCGAGCGACAGGTGGCAGGAGGAGAAACACCAACAACAAGCTCCCAGACAGAGTCAGTGTGAGCTTTCACTGGGCAGCACATAATTCAACCATCAAAGCAGTCAGGACAGGAGGCAGAAGCACATCAGGCACCTTCGTTTCTTCATCACCTACCTTTAAATTTGGAGCGGATGTTTGCCAGTTCCTTGTTTATCCTCTTTACCTCTGCCTCTTTACTTTTACCTGCAGAAACAGCAACATTATTCAGCACATCACAGCCGCGATCATCATGAACAAAACCACACAATGAGGTGAACGACGGCTCTCTCAGGAGTTTTTAAGTACCTGAGGAGGAAAGCTGCAGTTGCAGTTTATCACGCGCTAAAATATAAGAATTTGTTAATAAAGCAAAGAAAATACTCTTTGTAACAGATGTTTATGAAATGAAACTTCTCATACCTATGAGAAGGTAATCTCACGAGCTCCCAACGGGAACACAGGAGCAGGAACCAGACTGTACACGTCCTGTTTTTGAAGCCTAGGCCTGATGACAGTGGAGGATCACACAGAGCTAATCCTCCCTGCTTCCTGCTCCTTCGTGACTTTAACCAGAATTCCCAAAACGAACATCAAGCTTTATTCGGTAAGCCCTGAAATCAGCGACCGCGACCATAAACTCACTATTAAAGTGTTTACTGAGCTCAGATCAGCTGAGCAGGAGGATCATTTTCTCAGACTTGATCCAACAACCAGAGGAGTCGCCCCCTGCTGGACGCCAGAATGCAGGTTAAAGACGCTTCTGTGTGATTCACATTTCAGCTACATCCATCTTTGTATACGGTCTATGACTGACAGTAGGGATGTTTTTTTAGGGAAATCTTCACCATCGTTTGCTGCTGAAGAAAGTGAAAGTGATTTATAACCTGAATGACGTGCATTCACTCACATCTCACATCAAGATTATCCGGATATTAAGAAGGGAGCAGGTTGGATAAAGTGTAGTCTGAAACAGACCCATTAGGTGTAGACTGAGAAATCAGCCTGAGGTGAGCCTTAGCCTGTACGTGGCTGCGACCGAACCATCAAGACCAACAGAAATATGTCATCGTGATAAATGTGAAAACAGCATTTCTCCAGGTTTCACGCCCCACTGCCACTCAAACCTTCTGCTGGCCAGGAGAGGAGCTAAAGCGGCTGCATCGAGGCTATCAGACACAGAAGGCTTGTTTCGAACTGTGAACCATGCAAAGCTGCTCTGGTAGAGACAGGAAAGGTCACTGTCCAACACAATCAGTAACAAAAACAGAAAAGCAGCAGCAGAATAAAACCAGAGTCAGGCTGGTTTTTGTCAGGGTGGGGGCAGCTAAAGGAAACACGAGACTCTTGAGTTCCTGTTTTTAAGGCTCATCAGAGTTTAATGCCTGTGTCAGGGATCACCTAAAAAAGCCTCAGAGACGGGTCGCAGGGTACTGGTGCCAAAATGTGATTTCTGATGGTTTCAAGAATCTTTAGGACTGTATTACTGTACCTACACTGACATCACTCCAGCCCTTTTACCCACTCATATATCTTTAACTGTCATGTTATACTGATTGTAATTTCTGCGGCCCTCTTGGCCAGATCTCTGCAGAAAACACGTTTACTGAGAGGCACGCTGAGGCGGATGAACGCAGTGACCTGTGACAGGACTGTCTTTCTCCTTTCTGTCTCGGAACGAGTCATCATGTTTGATGTATGCTGGAGAGTTTACAGGCCGTCTACAGCAGTCTAAATACGGCAGTGGTCTCTGGCAGCGGTCACCTGTCTGTCTCACCTGAGTTTCCCACCTTGTATCCGCACCTGCCCACAGTAACAGAGCAGCCAGTCCTGACTCTCACAAACATGAATGCTCTCATTTGAGACCATCTGATAACTAAAAGTGTACTCTACACGCGGCTGCTCTGACCTCCCTGAATGAGTACTCAGATTACTGTGACGTTACTCTGCGTTAGCACTGACCGGGATTCTGACCCAAACGTTAGAAACGGTCTTTTCGGGCCGTTTTTTCTGTTTAACCGTCACCGTCAAAGCTCCCGGCAGCGGAGCAGCGACGGTTTGTTTATCTCTCCGCGGCGGCCCACGCCCTTTGACACGGTGACGTTAGCAGCTCCGAGCTAGCAGCTAGCGTTAATTAGCCCGGTAGGAAAGTGCTGGGCTAATTAACTTTAACGGTAAAATTTACCCAGACCGAGAGCAGTGGGGGTTGAAAATAGAGCCCGGACACGAAGAGGAGCCCCCGGGTCTGTTCCCCGGGACGTGTGAGCGATACAGCGGCTGGCTGAGCGCAGCCGGAGCGCGGAGGGACACAAACTTACAGTTCCTGATGTCAGAGATGAACACGGCCAGGCCGCGCATCCCGTCCCCTTTGGACACCGCCGGCATCCTGTCCTGTCCCGTCCCGCTGCTCAGGGGCTCAAAGTCACCCGGGATTTACCGCTCCTCGAACTTTGCCTGAAGTTGCCGTGAACGGCCCGGAGCGCCGACATATGACCGAGGAAGGAACACCCTGCTCAGGCACAGGCGGGGCCGCGTCCCATACAGTCACCTTACCGTGCAGTTCTACTTCAGGCCGCCAGGGGGACATCCAGTCAGATACCTCACAAACACACACACACACACGGACCCTCGAAATCACTCATTCAGGGCACTTTTTAAATTTGATACATGCACTGACCAATGAGATTACAGTTCACTTACATAATAAACTTTCTTACACAATGAGGACACAGTGAGGACTTAAATAAGTTTTTGTTATGTAGCCCTCAGGTTATGTCAGAAATGTAGACTGATTACTAAAGTTTTTCTTTTGATTGTTTAACAGTTCAGTGTGAGCAGGTTGTTGTGCTGTTAAACTGTCTGGTTGGTAGCAAAAAGCATCAACCTGAATCTGCAGCTCCTCCAGCTTCCACGGGGAGGCCTCAGCACTGACTCAGTCTCCCCTTCATAACAGCTGTGCAGCTTTATAACTCACCTGCTTAAGGCTAACTCACCTGTTTAAAGCTCAATGCTTGCATTATTAGGGGCATGACAGGTGGCTGGTGACAGAGGCGGCTGTAGCTGCTAGCTGTCTGCTAGGCTTCCCCTCAGCTAGCTGGAGTCCCTGAACTGGACCTTTGGGCCGTGTTTGTGCTGTTGGAGCCTGTTGGAGCAAAAAAGAAGAGAAAAAAAAGCATCTACAAGCTGTGGAAGAACTTCAAAATAATGTTCCTCACTGTGGACATCTCATCATCCACAGTAATAATATCATCAGAGGACTCAGAGAATCTGGAGAAATCTCTGTGTGCAGGGACGAGGCTGGAGCACAGCTCACTCATTTCTGGACAGCTTATTTTAGGGAATTAATTTTAGGGTATTTTTAGAGGTTCAGATCAACATTTGGATGCCTGTTGGAAATTATATTTGTATTTCTTGTGCATTATTTCGTCTCTGGGCCCCAATTTATTAATTTGTGATCCCTAGTTTTTGGTTTCTTGTCCTTTGTTTCCTTGTGAGTCCATTTAATCGTTTTCAGTTCTGTTGCTTAGTTTAGTTCCTCCCCTGTGTTGGTGCATGTGTCTCGGTTCTTTGTGTTTTTCTTCCTGTCTCAAGTCTGCCATCTCGTCTCCGGGTTCCGTTTTACTTCCTTGGCTCGTTTCTGTGATTAGGTTCAGCTGTGCTCTCCACCTGTTGTCTGGTCCTTCATTATCCCTCTGTGGATTTATTGTCTCAGTCTTCCCGTCGTCACTGGCTTCCTCCTGCTCGTCTATGTTCTTGGTCAAGTATATTTAGTATTTTGTGCTGCAGGTTCCTGACAGCTCTGTTTATGTTCTAGCTAACAAAAGCTGAAGTTTAAGTTTAGCTCTCGTCTCTGCCCGCCACTTTAATGCTGAACTGAGAAGACTTCATGTCCACTAGTTCAAAGCTTCAAAAATGAGCACGCTGTCAGGAGAGGGAATCATTAAGCTTTGCTCAATGAGAGAGAAAAGCAGCATTACCACAGAGACATGATGCAAGATTTTTAACATGCATCTACTTCCTTACGGGGTCTCTCTGTCTCAGTTTCCCGTGGAGAGGGGCTTTATTCAGAGACATGATCTCCTGCTGCAGCTCTTATCCATGTGAATGAAGATTAGGGTGTAATAAGGTAAAGCACTAAAAAATGACCCTGCACAGAAAAACAGTGGGCAGTGCTGTGCAAAGGCCTGGGCTCTCTAATTGTATAAGCAGACAGTAGATGGATCGCAGTCTTAGTCTGGCTCTCATTAAGCTTCTCAAAGAAGCTGCATCAGGCTCAGATTTGCATCCCAGAAAATCACGGCTGCAGTTCCCAGCGAACCTGCATCCGTGACGCTCGTCTCAGAGGGCTGCTGAAGGTCACATCCGGCGGTAAATGTGTTTAAATATGCCAGGCCTCATGTGGAGCCTCCTGGAGTCAGGCTACAGCTTTAGACAAAATTACAGGAGCAGATAGACTTCCTGTCTCTCACTATAACTTCAATTACTCATTACAGATGGACTGCATGGCCACTGTGAGTGTGTACCTACGCCTCCACCCTCTCCATATGAGGTTTCTTATTTTGAAAAATTATGATCACATGTAACTGAACATGTGGCAGCAGCACTTCATAAAACACCTTCTGACTCCTGCTGTGACATTTATCATTTAAGCTTTTCGCCATGCAAAAATACTTACCTGTAATGACGACCTCCAGAATATTTTTGGTAATATCATTAGTGACATCGACTGTGTCAACCCCCCCACCCCCACCCCGGTTTCCTGCCATCAGTCCATCTCTCACCTGTATTGCATTTGCTTTAGAGCTCTTCAGTTATTCACATCCCTGGATATGACCCCTACGTTACAGTTATAAGGCTACTTCTCTGTTTTGATGACCTCGCTCTCCTTTGGTTGTGTTGTTCTGCAGGTTGTCCCGATGTGTTGTTTGTCTGTGATGACAACTCACTGATTGTCTAATGAAGTTCCAGGTGGTTTGTTTTGGTTCTTCCAACAACTCTGCAGTGTCACGAAGGAGGTGAGACGGAGGAACCCGAATTTGACTGAACATGACACAAACTGTCTCCATGTGGCTCCATGTGGTTGCTTAACTACATTCAAGTGGGTAAAAGAACCCAGGAAACCACCAATGTCCTGTGTTGTTTCCTGTTTTCCCCTCTTTACGTTGTAATTACACATTAATATGGGGGTCCTTGTCTGTATTATGGCGTGTCCCCTTTCTACATTTTAAAATTGTCTTGAAAGACTAAAAATAACTGGCAAAATATGTTGAATAACTGTTGGTAAAGCTGGATTGAACCAGAAATGATGCATTAATCCTTCAAAAACAAAGAAATGTAACTATAATTTTTGTAATCTGTAATTGTTTTTGTCCAGGAACAAGGCAGTCCTGTCTGAATGAGAGGGCTCACCTTCAGGAAGCATCTGCACATACGAAGCAGCAACCCCCCAGATACTGTGGAATTACAGTCTGACACACTAAAATATTTAGTGTGTGTCTTCTTCTTTTAAATTATTCTTTTATGCTGTCCTGTGGTTAATCACTGTGTAAGAATAGAGCCTGTCACCACTGAAGTACAGTTCAAAGGTGAACATACAAATAGGAAGCACTCCATAACACAGGCTGTAACTCATGGTGTCAGTAGAGTTAAACAGTGGCTGCACCTCAAAATAATGTGTGAATTCAGTAAAAGAAAGGGAGGTCTGGCACCGTCAGTATCAGTAACCTAACCCACGGAGGCTGTTAAATGAAGCGTTTGAGTGCAGAAAAGAGGATGTTGGATGCTCATTAATTAAAAATGCAGTAGAATTAATTTCTTCTCTCCTTTAAAGATGTTCTACTGCATCAGGTAATTATGAAAATTACATAACTAAATTCAGAAAGCTTACATGGTAATAGCTGGGAAATTACAATAAAAATCACAGGTTATATCAGGGTATTATACCGACAAATACCTGAGCAGGTACTTGGGTTTCCAAGTGGTGCCCTGCTGTGGTGAGTATATCATGTTAAACATCATGCGTGCCGATCTTCCTCCTGCTGAATATTCGTCTCTCCGGCACCCTCCCCTCTGCTGCAGCTCCATAAATACAGCAGCTGTTTGCTCAGTGTGACACAACAGCTGGAAGCTCATCCTGCAGCTGATCTTTAAGTCCGGTGCAGAACCAACAGGTTACTGGGCCATAATTATACATTTCATATTTCTATTATTGAACTACAGAGAGGCATGTATGCCGGGAAGTCAGAAGGAAAGGAGCTGCGCAGGGGAAGGTCTCTGGATACCAGGAGTGTCTCCACCAGCTTTGGGAGAGGGTCTCCAACCATCATATTCACTCTGAAGAATGAAGTCAGTGGTCTGATAAAGGCACTCAAGCTTTTCCAGGTGGGTGTTTGGAAGTGCTGCTGCTTCATCTTCTTTATATTATTAACAGTGAAACCGTCTCTGCTGAGGAGTTCTGTGTGTGGAAGCTTTTACACACAGACTGTGTGTGTGTGTGTGTCTGTGTGTGTGTGTGTGTGTGTGTTTGTGTGTGTGTGCGTGCGTGCGTGCAGGATAAGCATGTCAGCCTCGTTCACATTGAGTCCCGTAAGTCCAAACGAAGGAATTCAGACTTTGAGATCTTTGTGGACTGTGACACGGACCACGAGCAGTTCAAGGAGCTGACGGAGCTGCTCAGGAAGCACACGGACATCGTGGAGATCGTTCCGTTTGACAGCTCCACTCTGCCTGAGGATGGTACGCCTCACTGTGCTTTGACTAGATCGATAGATACTTTATTGATCCCACAGGGGAAATGATCTGTGATTGAAATGATATCTCGTAGCTCATTGCCGTGTATTTCAGATGTGTGCGGTGTGCCGTGGTTCCCCAAGAAGATCTCGGATTTGGATCTGTGTTCAAACAGAGTTTTGATGTACGGCTCTGAGCTGGATGCAGATCATCCGGTGTGTAGGCCAGAGTGCACTCACTGTAGCAGAGGTTAATTATGATTTCTGAGAAAAGAACAAATCATTGAAGTTTTGCTGTGTCTGCAGGGATTTAAAGACAAAGTGTACAGAAAAAGAAGAAAATACTTTGCCGATTTAGCCATGAACTACAAACAGTGAGTTCCTCTTGTGCATTTTAAATTACTTCATTAAATAAGTCATTGATAAAAACCTAGAGAAGTCACAGTAAAGGTACAGCTTTGTCAGTCTTTTCATTTTTCTGCACCGTTTCTGTATTTCGTCCTTGAACTCTGCCTCTCACAGCGGTGATCCCATCCCTCGTGTGGACTACACTGCAGAGGAGGTGCGTACCTGGGGCGTGGTGTTCAGGGAGCTCAACAAGCTGTACCCGAGCCACGCCTGCAGGGAGTATCTGAAGAACCTCCCTCTGCTGACCCAGTGCTGTAAATACAGTGAGGACAACATCCCGCAGCTGGAAGACGTCTCACACTTCCTTAAAGGTAGCTGTCAAACACAAGCAGACACTTCAGATATGTTAGATTACAGCTGTGCCAAAGACAGAGTAAAAAGGAGTCCATCATCTGATTATTGATTCAATCTAAAATCAGGACTCTGACTGCCAGAAGAACTTCCAGCTGCAGGCTTCACACACTGAAAGGATGGACATGGTCACTTTGATCTCACTTATTGTTGTGTGAACTCCGGTTTTGCACATTATTGTTTTTATTTATTTATTTTGGAGCCAGAAGTGACCCTATTGAAGTGTTTATTTATCAGCTAATGCTGCAAACTGTATCCACAGCCTGTACAGGAGCATCTCACACACTCAGATACCTGCTGATCAGCAACATCCAAATAACATCCCAGAATCTCTCTCAGCAGACTGGAGCTCCGCCTTCTTGGACGGTCTGTTAGTCCAATGAAGCCACAGCAGCCATATTATTGGTCAGATAATTGCATTAAAAATGCTCCAACAGGCTCCAACAGCACAAACACGGTCCAGAGGTCCAGTTCAGGGACTCCAGTTAGCTGAGGTGAAGCCTAGCAGACAGCCAGCAGCTACAGCCGCCTGTGTCACCATCCACCTGTCAGTCAAAGAGGCCACACTCCTAAAAATCAAAATTTTAATTCAGTTTAAACAGGTGAGTGAGAAAAACATCCTCCCCCCCCATACAGCTGTTATTAAGTTAAGTTATTAAGAGACCAAAGCAGTTTCTGTATCTGCTGGAAAGTTTTAACATGGGAGTCTATGGGGACTGACTCACTGCTGCCTCTGCTGGACTGCAGAGGAACTGCAGCTTGCTTTCAGCCCTTCGGTCTCTGCTATGATCCATGTTTGTTGTAATTCTTTGCTTTTTTTTGGAGCTGTCTGTGTGTCTTAGATTGTCTTTCTGGTGTGTGTGTGGATTATTCTTTGTGTTTACTTCCTGTTTGGCTTTGACCTTTAGGTCCTCGTGTGGCTTTCTTCGTTTTTGTTTCCATTTTTTTAATTCTATCCTCCTGGTTGAGTTCACCTTCACCCTTTAATGTCTCATCCAGGTGTGGAATCTGTCTCTCAGGCTTGTTTTGTCAAATCTTCCTTCTGTTCAGTTTTCTTATTTTTGGTTGTCTGGTCGTGGTTTGGATGCTGCTTTCAGAGACTGAAGAATAAGATGTTAGTATCTGAGTGTGTGTGTGTGTGTTTGTGTTTGTGTTTGTGTGTGCACAGAACGCTCAGGCTTCATCATCAGGCCCGTCGCCGGTTACCTGTCCCCCCGAGACTTCCTCGCAGGTCTGGCCTTCAGAGTCTTCCACTGCACTCAGTATGTGCGCCATGGCTCAGAGCCTCTGTACACACCTGAGCCGTGAGTACACACACTCACAAACAAACAAACACACACACACTTCCTCTGGCTTTTCACAGTCTGTCTGTCTTTCTTTACGGTGTTCATATTTTTAAAGTTCTGTGTGTGTGTGTGTGTGTGTGTGTGCGCGCGCGCTCGTGCTGCAGGGACACGTGCCATGAGCTGCTGGGTCACGTCCCCCTGCTCGCTGAGCCCAGCTTCGCTCAGTTCTCTCAGGAGCTCGGGTTGGCGTCGCTCGGCGCGTCGGATGATGACGTAAACAAACTTGCCACGGTGAGTGCTGCATCATCAGCTCTGACTCTGGGCACACCTGGATAAGGCGGGGCCAGGAGGGACCCAGACAGGAAGGGGATCACTGAACGTCAGTGAAAATGCCATTGCTTACATTATCATAATGCCCTGTTTACATACAAAGTGCTGCAGCCAGACTATGTGAGCAAGCCAGAGACGAGAGATGAATCTTTTAATGTGGGTGGGGCCTTTCAGTCTGCGGCCCCCCACCTACACTTATATGCACAGGTAGCTGACTGTGTGGACTCCTTAAAAAACAGTTAAAGCAGGCTTTTGTTGATACTTTGACTGATTTGTAGAGTTTTACTCTGTTTTGTGCGTGAATGCCAGCTTTATAGATGAACCTTATTTCCTCACAGCAGTGCTGCATTCCTACATCTCTACCACCAGGTGTCCCTGCCAGGGTTTTCAGCCAATCACAGCCCTTCTTACTTCTACATTCAGTTCTTAGCCACAGCACACGCGCTCCTCACAGTATGCAGCGCTGTTTAGCTGCTGACTGTCACAGTGACAAAGCTTCAGATTCAAAGATCACCGACACTTCCTGTGTGCGGCCTGTGCGGCTCTGAATATGAGCTGCTTCATCACCGGCTGCATCAGGATGGACCTTCGTGTTATAAAAGGTGTCATCAGGTCATCATCGGGGCACAAAGAGAATCAGAAACTCTTCACATTATTTTCCAATCAGTCTGTTCCCCTTCTCCAGATTAAAGGGTGGGGGCAGCCCTCGGAGGCCCTCAGAGGGTTAACGCTCAGCAGACTCCAGCTTACAATCCAAGAAAAGTTCACACCCCAGTTTTTAAAATCGGTGACAATGAAAATGATGAATTTTAGTGAAATAAAGCGAGTCGGTGGACCTGTTTGTGCGATCATCTTTCAGCCTAGCTTCCATCCTCTGTTTCAGTGTTATTTCTTCACGGTGGAGTTCGGACTGTGTAAGCAGAGCGGCGGGCTGAGGGCCTGCGGAGCCGGACTCCTCTCCTCCGTCAGTGAGCTCCAGGTGACCTACGACCTCCATCTGCTGCTCTCATTGTTTTTAATGCTGTATTTTCATTTTTCCGGCTAAAATTTTAACATTTGGGGAAAATACTGACACAAATGTTTACTGCTGGATTCTTTTTCTCAGAGTTCCTTCGTTATCTTAAACCCTCTCAGCGCCATGCAATGGTAAGAAAAAGACCCAGGTGGCATAAAAACGTCACACTACCACTGATTAGAATTTTTATTGGAAAAACAAATAACTCTGAACTTCCTCCTCGCCAATGGTTGATGCTTGATTGGATCACCCGAAGGTTCGGAGGTTAGAAGCCGGCTGAAACGCTTCTGCTCTGCGTGCATAACTTACGGTCTAAAGCACGTTTTCTCCTCCTCCACTCGCTGCGACCTGCACTGCGATGATAGTTTCTGACTGATTCTGCTCACAGTGTAAAGTCCACCCACCAAAACGCCAGCTGACTCCCATTCTTCTGTATTTGTATTTACTCAGTATTTCCAGGGCTCAGCATTTCAGAGGCAGGTTTCGTACATTTTCTTTCACTGACTCGCCTTCAGTCAGGTCGACATCAGAACGGCAGTTTTTGGTGATTTTTGGTGTCTATACAAACAACCAATCACAGAGCATCCCTCCAGCTGATCCAGTCTAACACCAACCACTGCTAATGTGCACTCTGCTAAAACCAGCAGACGTAGGCGCTCAGGTTCAGTGTTTCTTGGACTGATGTAGCATATCTGTCCCGTCTCTTTGTCCTGTTTAGCACGCTTTGGCCAGCGGCGCCAGCATCCTTCCATTTGACCCCACAGTGACCTGCAATCAGGAGTGCATGATTACCACGTTTCAGCATGTGTACTATGTGGCTGAAAGTTTTGAGGAAGCCAAGAACAAAATGAGGTGAGTCATAACAATGGAAGCTATTTCAGAGACACCGTGAACCCCGAGCCTTCAGACTCAAAAATAAGCTCTGGAGGTGCTTATTGGCAAAGGCCTTCAGCCTTCATGCTCGCCACCGGGTTTCAGCTTCTCATTACTGTCACGGAAAGAAAATGAACAGGTGCTGTTACTGAAGAGTCCGGCAGCATCTACTGAATCTCAGCAAAGGCAGACACGATTGGTTTTATTTAGTTATTTATTTTTATTTATTTATTTATTTTTATTTATTATTTTATTTATTTTATTTTTATTTATTTATTCATTTTAATTTTTAATTTATTTATTTTATTTTTTTAATATATTTTTTGGTTTTAAATGTCTTAGCGACATTAAAATGAATAATCCTAAAAATGTGAAGACAGAGAAAACATGGTTTTATTCATCTTTTTCTGACATCACCGCTTAAAATCTTGAAATATGGGGGTGAGGATGTTCATATGAGTAGCAGAGACATGGAGGAGTGTTAATTAAATCGATCTAGCTCTTCACTCAGACAGCAGCGTGAATTCGTGCCAGGCGGGGGGGTGTTTTCTGGGCCTTGGCTGTTAAAATCCAAAATGACTGCGACAAGTCTGAAGGGTTGTCGTCCTGAGCTGACCTAAGAGGCTCGGCCGTGGACGTAAATGAGTGTGCTGTGTCTGCAGGGAGTTTGCTAAGACCCTTCGACGTCCCTTCACGATACGCTACGACCCGTACACTCAGAGCGTGGAGGTTCTGGAGGACACCAGCAACATCAACAGCATGGTGAAGGACATCCGGCACGAGCTGGACATCGTTGAAGACGCTCTGAACCGGCTCAGCAGAAAACTGCAGAGTGCATGAAGAGGTGCTGCTGGACTCTATGGAAAAGCAGCACACAGCCTCCAAATAAACCCACTAACAGCAAAATACTATTTATATTTAAACCTGTGTGGTCTGAAATTACTGCCAACACCTCCTCCTGAGGGGGAGATCCTGACTGCTGCCTCTGAGGCAGAAACCAACATTATGACCTCCTGAAGCATGCGTTAGGACTGACCTCTTGTTGTTAGGCTGAGCTGAACAGAGCTGTACAAATGCAGGACACATGGAGTGATAACCTCTTGTCTGTAATCATATTAATTTGTGTGATGGAACTGTAATACCTGTATAATCAAATTCAGCTTTTAAATATATGTGTAAAGTTAATGTCTAAGCCTGCTGGTTAACACTGCAGTGATCCGATCCTGCTGTTTAGTGTTCCCGATCCCAGACCAGAACAGAGCCTGTGTTCATTAGATCTGCTGCAGGCTTTAAATTGTGGGCACTCATCCAGTTAAAACACACCTACAGATGGTGTCCACACACGTTTTTATGCATCAAACAACTTTTGGATTCAACAGTGCACCATGCACACCAGTAGAGGGAACTGCTCAGCCATCCAGCCAGTCTCTATAGTAGTATATTGGCAGCACCATAAATGTACATCACTGGTTGAAAATAACTCACACAGATATAGTCTCATTGGACAGGAACCTTTGTGATTAGGATCATATTTGATCATAGACCGCAGCTTTGCATGAGTCACAGTTCAAAATAAGCCTTTTTTAATAAAATCTCCTGCTGGGCCTTGAAACAAACGGTTTTAGCTCATCCCCTTTAATATACCTTTCTGATTGGCTGTCCCTTGCAACCAAAAGGTTTGAAGAGCAGGTGAGTGAGGCTCCTCCCCCTCTCTAGGATATCATCCAGATCCAAGAGTAGAAAAAACTGATAAAATGGAGAGTCTGAGCTTTGGGCTCACAGGAACTGCTGCACATACACTGAGCTCATCAACATCCAGCAGAGACAGAGACACGTGACGGGCAGTAATGAATGGGTCACCTTTCAAAGGTGAATGATTGGGTTTTATTTATGATTTTTTATATTTATTATTTTGTGTCATGCAGTTCTGGGATTTTGCAGACAGTCCTGATCTGTCCTTATATGAAACTTTATCAGCACCTCCAAAAATCAGCCTGTCATCTAAAACCTGTTTCACCTCCTCCTTGACTGCAAACATAACTTTTAAAGGGTGGCCTGAACACAGCCTGCATACATCACTGTCACAAATAAAATAATGCATGAGGTTTCCTCTCTGTACAAACTGGGAGGGTGCCTATATGGACACGCTCCAACAGGAAACACCAACCAACGGGAAGCAGTCGGAGAGTGCGAGCCTCCGCTGAGGCAGCGCCCTCTCTGCGCGGGACTTCCTATGAAGGGAATAAAACTGCATTTTGTGGAAATGCATTATATTTTCTTTGCTCTCTTTAAACATAATTTAAGAAGTTTGTAGTGCAGGAAAAACAAGTGGAGGCTTTTGTTATTTATTAGTTATTTCGTCTGAGCTCAGAATAAAATCTGTAGTCTCATTGTTTCCTGGTGTCGAGCTGCCAGTCGCTTCCTCTGAAAGCTTTACTGTACATTACTGCACTCTTTAAATCACTCTGACACACATTACACAGCAAATATT
Organism: Pterophyllum scalare; assembly: GCA_024447675.2. Classification (NCBI taxonomy): domain Eukaryota; kingdom Metazoa; phylum Chordata; class Actinopteri; order Cichliformes; family Cichlidae; genus Pterophyllum; species Pterophyllum scalare. The sequence goes on along the minus strand of JAMQGT020010903.1, from coordinate 29,081 downwards.
ACATTCCTGTGTAATATTACACATATTACACAGGAATGTAATATTTCCTATTACACAGGAAATATTACATTCCTGTAAAACTGAGACTACGCCTGGACAGACTGCAGCTTTTAACCTGTGGACAGTGAATGTTTCTGACAGCATTTCACCTTTTAACACACACACACACACACACACACACACACACACACTACTGAGAGTACAGGTCAAACCACAAGCTGCTCCCAAACCAAAGGTCAGAGGTCATCTCTGAGTCTGACATCAGCAGAAAAAGTGACAAACCAGTGATGTGCTGAGCCAAGGTGTAACAACACTCTGTGCTGTTCTCACGTCAGCCTAACGGCACAGTTCAGGACAAAGTCCATCCAGTCTGGCTGTAAACAGCTGACCGGAAGTGCAGCTCCTTGCACTCGGAACCCACAGCTGGAAGGTGATTGGCTGCAGGATTCCTCATCCAACCAAAGCTCGAAGGACTGTGGGATGACCCACTATGGCAATCTGTTTCCTCTGACTCTCCGTAATTACATTTCAGATATCTAAAACTACATTTGGACTATCCAGAATGGTAATTTAAGATATCTGCATTTACATTCTGACTAGTGAGAATAATAATTCAAGATAGCATCAATTACATTCTGACGAGTCAAAATTCCTTTCAAGAAATCTCAAATGACGTCACGGGATTTGTCATTTGAAGGGTCACACATCTGTAATTACAATTTGAGATATCTCAAATGTAATTATGACTACTCAAAATGACATTTTGCGATATATGAATTGAGCGATCACGTGTAAGTCCCCTTGTGCTGTACTGAGCCCTCCAAACAATTGCCTGTAGTGTAGAATTTCAGGTGGCTGTTCTGGACCAAATCATAAGGAAATACAACAATATAGAAAGAGCACTTCGGTATGGGATATGCGGGGAACACGAGAACCATGTACTTGAAGAATGCTTCAGAAATCTGCAAAGAATTTTTAACAAACTGCATTATAAACTTTCCACCAAAGTGCTCCGTAAATCCCTGACGTTTTGACTCGACAGAATAATTCAAGATATCAGTGATGTCACTCTGACTAGTCAGAATGTTAATTTAAGATATCTTAAATATAAAGGCTGTCTAATTCAAGATATCTCTAATTCATTTGGAGATATCTTAAAGGGAATTTTGACTAGTCAAAATTACAGTTCTAGATATCTCTAATTTAGTTTCACCTTGTCATTATTTGCTTACAAGATATGTAGAATTTAATTTGCACTAGTCAAAACTACAGTATATGTCTCCTATCTAAAAATACATTTAAGATATCTTGAATTACAGTGTCGTTCAAGATATCTTTAATTAGAATTATAACTAGTCAGAACAAAAAGTGAGATATCTCAAATTAACTTTTGACTAGTCATAATTTAATTGTATCTGAAATATGTGTTTCAGATAGTAATTCATTGTAGATATCTTGAACTGAAGCCTCCATTCAATTCAATGTAAATCTGACATTTATACTAGCCAGAATATAATTAGAGATGTCTTAATTTACTAATACTTCTAGTCATAAATCAATTTCAGATATCTGGAATGTGAGTGTGGTGAAACGGATTTTATGTTAAAACGGCACGCCATACCTGCCATACTGCTGCATCACATGGAAGAGCCAAACATGCTGACGGGCACTGACGCGCGGTGAGGTTTGTGACGGTGAGGCACTGACTTGTCTGGAGTCGGTTGTTCACATATATGAACCCAAAAGAGAAGCTTATATTTCATTTTTAATTATGCTAATGATTAATTGTGCTTTAATCAACTCCATTCTGTTCAACAATGATGACAAGAAAAACAAATAATTTAATGTAAGGTCAAACTATTTTTTTGAGGGGGGTTCTCTCTTTTTAAATAAGATAAAAAACCCTGTATTATCTTACCTGTGTTTGAAGATGAAGTCCATGCGCCTGTCCTGCTGCCGGGGCAGCACTGCCCCCTATCGGTGCGGCACGGTACTGTCAGCCTCCCCCTGTGTGTTTTCACCGTGCATTTATGACCGATCACAAAGAATAAACATGTCACACACATTCATTCAGTATATTAGACAGACTGTGGAACATCAGCATGTGTGATCAAACATGTGTATTGGCGATATAAAGAGAGACAGCAATGGGCATGCGCCAACCGCCTGCTTCATTTATTGCATGTGACACAGCGCCCCCAGAGTTGAGCCACAGCACTGCACTGCTCACCACACATTTCTTCCATGTGTTTGAACAGGCAGTGCGTAAATTCCGCGATTTTGACCATTAAAGTGTTGAAATAATTCAGAAAACAGTTTTATAGAACAGTCAAGTGGTCAAATGTATTTTCTCTTATCACTGTTAGTACTTTATTTGTCATGATGACAGGGGAGGCACTGCCTCACCTGCCTCCCCTGACTGCACGTCACTGCTGACGGGTTCAGCTCAGCAGAGGCTCTGCTTGTTTTAAACCTGCATTTAATACTACATGAGTTTGAACATCTTCAGGGGTCGTAGCAAAAACCCGAACTCCACCAGACACACCTTCACCGAGCTCTTTAGATCAAACTGAACACTTACAGTCTCAGTCTACACCTTTGTTACACCTGGAAAACAAAACGGTGCCAAACCTGCACAATGAATTGAAAATGGCAGACTTCCTGTTTGGTCTAGGGCATGGCTCCAAGAGGCTTTTATACATGTATGTTACACGCTGCTTTATTGAACATTTGTAGGTGGCAACATGGAGCCATTTTGCACCCACCCATGTGTAGAAGATCTGGAGCAGGTTTAGGCCCCGGAATGTCTCATTTTTGTAAAGAGTCATGAAAAACAGCCTTCACACTTTCAGAGCTCAGATCCCCCCTTTGCACGGGAACAGCATGAACCCGAGAAGCACACTGGATTTATTTCTGATTGAGAAGTATTTTAGATTCAGATGCGTGGACAAAACTGAAACCTTGCTCACAGGTTCTGAAACTCCCCTGGACTCCCAGCCTTCGAGCTGGAAACCTGCGAGTCATGTTTGAAGCAGAATTTAAGTTCAGGGCTCCTGTGGCATAAATCTGCTTTTTATCAGCTGAGAAACAGCGCCAAGAAGAACTGATGCCTGCTGTAGCTCCAGCTGGCTGGACTCCTGCAAAGCACCTCAGAATGAAGATGCTTTAAATCTGTGGATTCGGGACCGAGGCACACCTCATACTGCCACTTCGATGATTTTAAATCCTTTCACTTGTTTTAAAGCACTCATGGTCTCAGCATATGTGTCAGGAATGGTGGCGAGGAGAGGACACGAATGCAGGACACGAGCCAGACAAAGCAAGGAAAAATTCAGTCCAGAGGTGACCCCAAAATCACAGGCAGACAAACAGAGGCGGGAACACGGCACAGGTGAGGGCAGGGCACAGGTGATTGCATGGTATAAGATACATAGAAAAGAAAGGATGAGAATGAATCATCATCATCATGAATGGGGCACAGACGGACTGAGGAGAGTTACATTATGAATAATATGTTTTCAGTGTAAGGTAATTTCTTTGGTGTTTGATCTTTTAAAGATTTGTTTTGGTTTTGTTTTATTACCGTTTATTCTGTTCTGAGTCTTCAGTCAGGGGAACAGGGAGAGAAAGAGTCGCTGCTGAGAGCGCCTTTCTGTGTTTGTTTGTTTGTTGGTAAATCAGGTGCAATAAAATATGACCCATTAATCCAAACAATTATGTTCGCTGGCTCTGCGCATCCTGCGCTCTGATTGGCTGCGTCGTGCGTCCGCGCCATTACTCGGCTCTGACTGGATGTTGTGGAGCAGCTGAGGCGGTGAAGGAGGGAGGAGTTGGGTGTTGCCTCCGTCTGCGAGTCTCAGTCCAGATTTCAGCCCTGCCTGAGACGCCGCTCCGTCCTCCTGCTGCTGCCGTTGTACCTCCTCTGCGCCGAATACACCGAATCACGGACCAACATGGGAGTGGAAGGCTGCACCAAATGCATCAAATACATGCTCTTCTTCTTCAACTTCATCTTCTGGGTGAGCAGAAGCGCGTTCTCTGCGGCTTTGTGTGTCCGCCTGCGGCGTGTCGGTTCGTAACGGTCAAATGAGCTGGTAAACATTCACGTCACGTCCCACGGCTTTAACGAATTCAGCGCGAGGCCTGCTCCGTGACGCGCGCGCATGTTTAGAGCAACGGGGCTCGTGGTGGGGACGCAGGGGCGTGCGTGCGCCTCATTTACGTAACCACACTTCACGCTGACGGAAAGTGCCGTTTGTGTGTGGGAAAACGCGCGGGTGGGCAGCACTCAGGTGTTTCTGACTGCGGGTAATAAATGATGATGATAATGATGAGTTTCACTGCTCAGTTTGTGTGACAGTAAAACTCAGAGCTCACCAGTTCCTGCTGGAAGTTTGTTGTGGAGGACTGCAGGCTCTGAATGGCTTTGTTTGGATTACATCCTCCACCCAAGTGTGTGTGTGTGTGTGTGTGTGTGTGTGGGCGGAGGGGTTTCCACTGGATGAGTCAAAGCCTGTGTTGGGTAATGGATGATGGAAACATTTGTGGGTAGTTATTCATCTCCTCCTCCTCCTCCTCCTCAGCTTCTTCTCTCTTTGGTTTGTTTAAAGTTCACTTTAACAGACGGAGGTAAAACAGGCTGAAGGTCTGCAGTGTGCTGCAGAGTCACAGCAACACGTGGAATGGCCTGCAGACCCCATGAGCTGAGACACTGACATTCGCATATTAAAAGTGAAAGTGAAGCAAAAGCAGCCTTTGAGTTATGCGTTAGGAATGTGATAATCCTGCGTATCAGACAGAGGCTCTGCGCCATTACTGCCAGCATAGGCGGGGTCCAGACACCACCATAAAGAAGTCTGAGCCGTCCCACCCCACACATCCATTCACTGGCACGACCGTGATTGTTTCAGAGGGGGGCACAAGAACAAGAAATGAGAATATTTAACCAGAAACAAATCCACTGTTTGTCTGTTTTTGTGTTGTTTTTTAAAAACCCAGCGTGGAAAACTTTCAGCAGTCCTCCCAAAAGTGGCCAAAGGTCCTGTTTAATTTGTTTGTCCAATAAAAGGAAAACAGTCTGATCTTCAGCTTCAGTTTGTGTGGTCTCTCAGAGCTCCTGATGCTAGTGCTTTAGGACAGTTTGGGGGAAAGGAGCACCTCTCCAACCTCCTCTGATGCAGGATCAGCTCAGTCAGGGACGTCACCATGAAGGTTATTGGCTTTGCTTTCTCAGGCTTGCGTTTGACAGTTCTGCACAAACCAGATCAGTCGAGCACTGAAGGCTCTCAGCTCTGTCTGATGGGCACGTGGAGGTCCCTCTGCTTTCAGATCAAAGTGAAGTAAGCTTTACTGATAAATATCCAACAGACGGACCGTTCGCCTTTCTGATCTGTGATCTGTTGGCTGGAATTCCAGGCAGATGCATTTTCTCCATCACCAGCATCTAAATTGCTTCTGACGCTTCGCTGCCCAGCTTCCTCCTGTGGTGGCAGTCAGATATGACGCAGCAGGCCGCATCTAAACCAGACCGTAAATAATGGATCGGCAGGAACGTGGAGCTTCCAGCCTGATTGACACTGAAGCTCTGAAGATGACCTGCTCCAGACCAGGGCCCTGTTTACGAAGCGAGTTCAACGTACCTGGGGTTTCTTTCTGTTACCTGGATCCTCTTAGCCCAACATTGATAATAGCTTGCTAAGCTAACCCCCTGGATGTTCATATGAAAGGGGCGGGGCTGGCAGCATCTAACCAATCTAAAAGAGGCACTTCACATGACTTCCACAGAAAATGATCCATATGAGTGCCACCTACACCTGATGTTGCCAAATAAAAATCTATCAATAAAATCCAACTCTGTTGTAAAAGGGCACGCATTTAATGCCGGAGCACATCGTTAATCTGGTGATTTGTGGCACAGAGTGTGAAAATGAACACAATGATTTTGTGGCGCTCTCAGAGGTGCTCTTTTTTTACCCACTGATTGGTGGAGGAGGTGAGGTTTTTGGTTGTGTTTGTCTGTCAGCTGGAAACTGAACATTATGAACGGATGAAAACTTGAGTTGTTGAGATGTACAAGGAACAATCGATTGAATTTTGGTGATCCAGGATTGTGTGAAAGGATTCTGTACCACTGTGAGAGGGACAGTTTTCACATATTTGTGTCTTACGAGGAAAAGTCAGAATCCTGTAAACAGAATTAGGATTCAGCATGACCATCACTTCTGTCATATAGCAAAGTTGATTCCTGATTGAAGGACGATTCCTGATCTAATGCTCCAGAATGCTGAAACTGGGTGGTGTCTATTGGTGCATAGAAAATTTGGGGTGGGGGAGGTATGCGCTCTACTGAGGGCCCTTCTGGTTTCTGAGGTGACGCTGCACATCAGAGCTCTGAAGCTTTAAACTGGCTCCATTAAAGCTTCCTGTCCCACAGCCTGATAAAGGCTGAGAATTTCAGCTGTTAGCTATCAGAACGGATCGCTGTTACCCCGTTAGTCCGTTAGCACTAGCAAGGTCACGCTTTCGGAGCTGATTTTAAACCGACCCTGTGAACATGCTCCCGACAGCTTTAGATTTTATCCTCTCGGCTCCTCCAGAGCAGGTTAGGTTTGCAGCATAAGTTACCATGGTGATTTTCCCCAGTAAGAGGTGAACAGAGAAGCCAGGGTTAATCCTGAAGTTACCTGGATAAGCCAAAGTCCTACTTCGAGGTACAGGCCTCTGAAATGAGTGAGTGAGCCAGTAAAGTCATCAGCAAAGTGCTGACAGAGGTCAGCTGTTTTCCCACTGACAGGAAGTCTTTTTGCTGTCGCCCCCTGGTGGCTGTTAGAAAGAATGCTGGCTTCAGAGCTGGCAGCCATGTCCTTCCTTCACTCTGGCTGTGACCCTATCAAGCACTGTTAAAAGTCGTTAAATCTGTTTAGGACAAAAGATGGCTTCATAAACTATTCCTTTCCCTTTTTTTAAAAAAAATGACGTAATGACTGTTTGTCCATCCCTACAGTTTTGTTCAGCTCGAGCCAAGATCACTGAATAAGTCCCTGGTCAACCAGCTAAAGGAAGTAAAAGTAGGCGAACCTTTGAAGGCTCATTACCGGCTGCATACAGCAGCCTTTGTTTGTGAATCACTGGGGGTCTTTCATCCAGTCTGCTTTGGGTGGTGTGCGACAGTTAGCTGTCGGCATGTTGCAGCTGCTGTGCAGGTTTTCTGCATCTTGTCGTTTCCATTTGCACTCACTGACTTCCCACACTAGTTGCTCTTGAGGCTTAGGTATTGAACTTAACCCTAAATCAGTCTGTACCCAAACTCCTCTGGGTTGGAGGAAGAAAGAGCCAGACCATGTGACAACAAATGCATGTGACAAGAGGAGGTGAGCCAAAAGCAGCCTCAGGTCTGGTTACACTTTTCAAACCTTGATGCAGACAATGCTGCGACATCTGTAGTGTCGAATGCACAGCTGGCCACGGCAGCACATGTAACAGAGGAAACCCGGCCGGCAGCTGAGGTTAGCATGTGTGTCGCCAACGTGTAAGAACCTGAGCCCATGGAAGATGATGATGAACTTTAAGTCATTAATGGTTTCATCAGCATCTTCAGGGTATTCAGTAGTTGGATTCGTTGTTGTCACAGAATAGTAATTTTTACGCTGGCTGCACTGAAACTTCTTATCAGCAGTTTGCGGTAAACAAACGTGTGTGAGCGTGGGTCTGAAACAGAGGACGTAACCGTACCCAGTAAGAGTCTAGCATTACTATTTAATAGTGTGGTACACGGACGCTGTGACAGCTTGTGTGACGTGTAAAAAAGAAGAAAAAGGGGGGGGCAGAAAATAGGTTTACACTCCCTTTTTTTTTTTTAAGAGAAAATGTTGAGTTTATTATTTCCAAATGTGTAAAAAGGTACCGAACCTGACCCCCCACCACCCCCACCTCAGTGTTTAAGCTTGTTTTTATTGGAACTGTACCTGCGGTTCAGGGGAGTTCCCTTTAAGAAGCACATGTTTCAAAGTTTAAGTGCCTGATGTTAAGCACGAAGATCACGGACGAGCAGCCTCTCAGGTTTAACTGAAAGCACTGAACTCCTCACGTCTGTCTCAGCTGCTGGAGTAATTCACCTTTAGCTCCGGTCTGGCCTACGTGCTCCACTTCAGCCGCATCTGATAAACTTTGACTCAGGAAACGTTGCACATCTACACCTCTCTCAGGTTAAAGATGTGTGAATTTTTCCACATCGCCTTATTTGCTGATGAAGCTGCTTCTAAACTGAGGAAGCGTTTCCAGCGCGGCAGCCTGTGGGGTTTCCAGCAGTGACACACATCTGGCCTGTCCACACTCCAGCAGTAACAGGAAGTCGGTGCCCCATTACATTTAACTCCTCGTAAGGGGACCGTCTGAAACGAATACAGATGATCGGCTTCCCGCCGCGCCCGCAGAGCTGTGTGGACGCAGCCATCACCTTAAACTGTGCTTACTGGATTCTTTTAAACAGCATTGCTTTCTCACAGACAGAAAATCAACTCTTTGGCCTCTGTTTGAGTCTCAGAGGGCTTCTGTAAACGGAGTATTTCCCAAAGGAAAATGTTGGAAAATGGTGATCATTTCATATTTCCTGTTTTCTCCGATTTAAAAGTTCAGATGTGGATGAGATAAAAATGTTTGAGTTGGCGTGAGGCTGCTTGGTTATTTTGATTCTTTAATGCGATCGATAACTTAGAATAATGGGCGTGGCGCAGTGACTGAACTCTAAAAAAGGCTTTTAATGGGTTTCCTTAAACTTGAAATGTAATTCCCATGAAATCAGTACAAACAGAGGCTGGAGGATGCAGGCTCATCCTGCACGGCGCCCGGCCCACACTAACCCACATTGTGGACTGAAAAGCCCGTGTCGTAGGGCGGCGAGAGGAACGGGCGGCAGCGGGCTCCCGTGCATCTGCAGAAACTGCAGGGAGAGCGATGGAGAGCCAGAAGCAACGTGGCCAACCAAACGGAGAGATGATGGCCGTTTCAGATCACGGATCCTTCCATCAGTTCACCTGCAGAATCCTTCTGCTGCCTTTTCTTTTGGACACATTTTGTTGGCTGACGTCTCTCTGATCTAAAGTTTGAGTGAGTTTGGCTGAAAGCGTTGCTATAAAGGAAAGAGCGAGAGCGTCGTGGATAAAAACGAATGCAAAACCCCCAAATTTGGTCTTAACTTGTTTTTCTAATTAGTGGGGCCAATAATCCCGACCCCACGGCGTGCTAAATGCTAACGATCATAAGTTAAATCAGATGATTTCAGTTTACAAATTTTTATGAAAGTTTAAACGTGTGTTTAAGTTTAAGTGTTTCCGATCAGCGCCTCTGTGCTGTCCCCTTATCATCTCAAAGTCTGTTTGAACTTTCAAATGTGTCTGAGACGCTCACCGAAAACAAAGATGATGGCTCAGCTCAGGGATGTGTAATAATTACCACACATGCATATTCTCTTATGTATGTTGACATTTATTAGAGCTTCTCCTCACTTCCTGCTCCAAAGGTGGAGGTAAGCCTTTTTGTGAAGATGAGCTGAGTGCATGCGCAGTAATCCTGCGAGCCCAAAGCTCAGAGGCCCAATGTAGGATGAAGGATTATTCTGGACTGTGAATCATGCAAATCTGCTCTGGTAGAGTCCACGAATAATAAAAAGCAGACTAGGTCATCTTTTAATGTTCTGGGAGTCCTTTCCTGCATTGATTTTGTTCCCTGTGCTTTATCTGCTTTTCTGCAGGTGTAAACGAGCATGGACCCCTTTAACGATTCTCAGCTTGTTTATTTCCAGCACACGCTGCATGTAGTTGATAAAGTTGTTTCTGTCTGTGGCTGCATGAGTCATCTATCTGTTTTTGTCTGGGAGCCAAAGCAACTTTGTTTCCTTGTGAACAAAGTTTGGGTCAGTTGTTTTTGTTTTTTTTCTTATGCAGTTATAGTGTAAATACCAATGAGGCTCCAGTATAATAACCTTTTTATATATAAGCCTCAGTTGATTTAAAAAAAAAAAGTCTCTTTTTGATAACTTTGAGAAGATAATAACTCAATAAATGGGTGGTTGCATTTTTACACTTTCTCCATGTGGAAAACGGTCAGATGCAGCAGCCTCGCTCTGTGAGCTTGTGTCCTGCAGGTTCTGACGGCTCCTAAATTCGTCCTGCAGCAGGAGGCATGAACTGCACGCTCCCAGCTGGAGGCTTCAGCTCGAAGAAGAGTGAAGAGTCTGACCCACCACAGGCCTGACCGCTGCTTTTACAGACACACACAGATGTTCGGTACTTCTTCTTTCACTGCGTGCTGCAGCTGCTCTTACAAAGTGTGTGTGCAGGCTGCAGAACTGGGACATACCACTCTGACATAGCAGCGCACCTTGAACTTTGACCTTCTGGGTAAAGGTGTAGCTGGAGCAGAGGAATGTGGTTCAGATTGATCAGAAAAACAGGCTGGAAAATGTTCGACTGCATGAAGTCAGACATTCAAAAAGAAAACAACCAAAATGTGTAGTTTTATTTTTGAAAGCAGCCAGACTGAAGATGATCACAGACGTCACCTGCTGGTTTCTGGACCTGAGCTTCAGGGCTCTGGCTTATGCCGTGTTGAGCCTGTGTGGATCAGAGGCATCACAGATGCCCAGTAACATCCAAAGGAAATCACAGCGCTTCCCTCAGCTTCTCTGACAGTGTTAGTACACTTAACTGCACAGCCGCCTTATTATTGGTCAGATAATTGAATTGAGGCCGAGCTGGAAATGAGCATGATGGGTACTTTGGTTTAAAAAAACAAAATCTTAAATCTTACAGAAATGAAGTCTGACTTTCACTTTTCTCCCTTTTTGTCAGCACTGAAAACTTATTAAAGATTGCTGTAATAAAACTTTGGTTCAGCTTAAAGCCACTGGCTTTTTTTAATCATCAGTTATTTGTTTTAATGAGTGAGAGAAGCAGAGGAGGAAACCTGTGTGAAAGGATCTGAACCCGGGTCAAACTACGAGGTTCTTCTATGTGCTGAAAATGGAAAAACCAGTAAAACAAAAGTCTGTTGGTGTGAATCGCTGTGTAAAACAGGATGTGGGGTGGGGGTAGTTTGGAGGGGAGCTGCTGACCCGACCCCACCCCCAGCATGCCCGACATTCTGCCTCCCACTTGTGCAGCGGGCAGAAATAGATGCTGGTGGGAGCGAAACTCGAGCTGGCCGACGGCTGAAATGTGTCTGAATTGCGAGGACTCGGTTGGAGCTGCTTTGCGGCACTTTTAAAACCCTTGTTGGTGTGGAGCTGTGGGTGAGACTAAGACGGATCACGGCGACCCCCGTGGGTGACCTCGTACGTAGCGACTGAGCGAGCAGCAGATTTTTTGCTAAAAATATTTTCAGTTGGTGGAAAAGTTGCAGCCGGTATGTCGGCAGTTTTCTGAAGAGCGGCTGTGATGGGCCTGCAGGTTTCCAGTGATCCTGAATCCAGACTTCCTTAAACATAACCTGTTCTGCTCTGTTCAGGCCTCGGAGGCCTCAGGTCTGCTGTTACAGACTAGTACGTGCCCGTGTACGGGTGGTTGTAGGTTATATGGTCATTTATGTATATATTATAATAATGAAGGTTTGTGGCTGTAATTTAAATGCTTTTGGAATGAAATTAAAATGATAAAACCCTTTTTATAAAGTGTTATTGGTGCACAAAAACTAAAAATGAATCATTCTAGCCCATTGGCAGGTGGTTGCTAGCTAGCATCACAATATTCGAGATTGAGCCCAAGATGGACCTGTGTGCCGGGTGTGGTTGCTCAACGCCTGATCGTCTATGACGAGCTGGTGGACAGATGGTTTGGGACGTATCCAGCAGCAACGTGGCGTCCAGACAACACAAAGTCGATGGCGTCGGGCAACTGCGGGTGGGGAGAAAAACAAAAACTGATGACATCAGTGGGCGTGTCCTGAGATAAAGGTTCCTCTACTCCGAGGCGAGTGTATGAAGTGGTTACCGGTGAGCACGCTGCATACCGGTGATTGACATGTGACCTGGTGATAAAGACATTAGAGGGTTACCTAGGCAACCAGAGTCTGGAACATCTGCTGGTGACCAGTGGGGAGCTTGAAAGTGCCCCCCACCGAGTGAGTCACTTCCCGATGGAGTTGAGTTCGGTTCCAAGGGGTAAAAACTCCTAAACGGTGGAGAATGCGCGACTCGTTAATGTGTGTTAATTGTTTTTGGACAAACGGGATCAGGATGCTCGGTCAGCTGGACTGAGTCACTTACTGCTGGGTTTAATTAAACTTTAATGGGATTAATTGATCGTGTGGAAAGCACTTTCCTTAAACAGTCTCATGAGGTTTAAAACAGTTTATCGTAATTCCAGCAGAGCATCGGGAATTTGGAAAAACAGTGGTTCAGTTAGTCCATGCATTTTATTAGCGTTCAGCACTGTTAGTGTTTCTCACATAAGAACAGCTACAAATGGAGTCCTACAGTGCTGAATAAACAACCAATCAAATATCAGACCTTTGAGAGCACTCTTTTACCTGTTTGGCTACTTTCTTGCTCACAAAGGCTTGTCACAGTGGGTACCCTCTGATGTGGAAGATTTTTTTTTTTCTGTCTCCTCCGGAGATTGAAGCAGGAATCTTTCACTTGTTAGCTAAAAGTGTAAACCACCACATTGTGGAGCTGCTGTGCAGCTGATGTCCAGCCACTACCTGCGTAAACCACAAAATCCAAATTGTAGCCTGGATTGTGTGGAATGGCGCTGACTGTGACGCGGCGCTGTGGTAAATACAGTCTCAGGGGACGCACGTCATCAAACTTGACTGTGATGAAAGTGAGGCTCAAATGAAAGAGTAGCAGGAATCGTGGTCTCTCTCCTTTCAGCTACAAACAGCACTTTAACCCTCAGACCTGTAAACAGTGATAACACACACATCAGCCCATGAATACAGGTTAAAGCTTAAATAATGAAAGTTCATTTCCATATTCATCTAGTCAGTCAGTGACAGGGAGTTGGTGCGGATGTGCATAAGCACTGAGAGTTTGGGGGTCATGATGTAAACTAGCTGCCTTTATCATCTGTTAAAGCTCAGTCCAGTTTTATGTCTTATTGCCCATGTAAAACAGCTTGGGCTTCAGTTCAGGTAAACGGCGCTGATACTGAGATGGCCACGATCTGTGTCTTTATCTGCTGTAACTGAAACACTAAAGCTTGAATCATCAGAATAAACGAGTGTAGACAAGCAGCCCTCTGAATGCTCCCAGTTCATCTGTAATCAACACACTAAGATTTTACTGCTCAGGGTGTTCTGATGAAAGCGGAGGACGTGAAGGTGAATGGTTCCCTATCTGAGCAGCAACCAGCACGTTTGAATCCTCCTCCGCTGGAGGCTTCAGTGCATCTGGGCATTATGGTGGAGCCTACCACCTGTTATCCGCTCAAAGAATCAAAACGCTGCATATTTCAGGGCTAGCGAGGCCAGGCTCAAACAGGAAAAATCCATTTAAGCAAACAGTGGTCTGTGGAAGGAAGTCTGCAGCTATCTCATAATAAATACAGTCTGACTCAGAGTAGTGTAACAGCCGTAACCTTTCATTTTCACTGTCGCTGTGGTGGGCAGTGCTCGGCCTGTTTGGCTCAGACTGTTCAGTTCTGGTTCGGACTTTATCGGAAGTGATTTTCCTGGCGGACTTCCAGCCAGTTTCTGCACAATGAGATCAACAGGAAGTGGAATGGCTCTGCTGGACTGCCTCACATTATTATCTAAAAGCCTCCAACCCACTACAATTATAACAGTTTTTTTTTTCCTCTTAAGAATCTGGCTGTATCCAAGTGTGACACAGGAAAGGAAAGGGTGGTGTTACTGTGGTCTATTAAAGCTGAAAATATCTGCTGGCTTTAATGCTCCGTGAGATGTGAGGGTCAGAACTGGTACGGGCTGTTAACGCTTGTTTCTGAAGTGTCTTTGAAAATGAATGTGACACGGAAACATTTCTTCTGCTGATGGAGACTCCAAAACTCAGACACAGTGAACTGTGAATTTTGTGTACCTTCACCCCCCTGCTAAACCCACAAGACATAAATGACCTGCTATAGTGTTACATATACTGTACTCTGTACTATACACTGAAGCATCAGGGAGGAACTGGAAAGCAGTTATAAGTCTCGTGGTTGTTTCAGTGCTCCTCGAGTCTCCAGCTGTAAATTTCTTCTCAATAAATCTAACCTAAACCTGTCCTGAAATGATCCACGGTATGGTTCGGAGGGCGTTTTGTGATTAACTCGTTTATTACTTCTTTGTACAAACCAGTGTCTGGTTGACGTGTTCTAGCTAAACTCTGTTGTTTCTGAGAGGATGACTCCTCCAGGCTGTGCCGACCTTTGTTACATTAAAGCAGTGTGAACAACATGACCCTGAGACATTAAAGGTTTGAGGTCAACTGCCAGGAGACTTTGAGCATCAGGTGCTTAATTTGATTAACTTCTGCTGATTTTTTTTAAAATTTATTTATTTATTTATTTTTTTTGTACAGTTGCCAAAATGTCTAAATCAGATATTGAAGTGACAGTTCATCAAATACTGGCAGTTTTCCAAAGCAGGTCCTCTAGTTAATGAAGGGAAAAGTGCATATATTCTAAATATTGGTTATGGGTGCACCAGTAAAAGATGCAGGTATGGGGGTAACACTGTCAGCAAAAATGTCCAGTAAGTGTTGCAGAATCCATTAATTATCCACATCCATTCACCTCAGCCACAGTCGGTGGATGAGCTCTGTGTCAGCTGATGGAGGAATCCACACAGGGTGTTGATTCAAACTGCAGCAATGAGGACATTAAAACCTTAAAAACAAACAAATGTGGTCGGCATGCTGCTTCTACTATCTGTGCATAGAAACATGTTTGGGCATACTGTGTTTTAACATATTTATATCAACTCTTAGCAATAAATCAGCCTATCAGCATGTTTACCTCAGCTGCCAACATGCTCGGTTAACTGTGGAGGAGGCTGTAAAACTTTGTGAGTTTTTGGTGTGTGAGTCCGTGAATCTCACTCAGGTGAGGGATGTCCTCGGTGCTCTCACAGCACTCCTGGTTGGTTCCATATCCTTTCTCAGTGAAGGAGAAACTAATCAGTGACAACTTGATCATTTATGACCTGATTGCAGCCATGTTTGTGTGGACACGAGTAACTCTCCAATCAGAAGATTATGAGCCAGTCACGCTCCTTCAGAGCAAAACTCCTTTCTAGTCAAGACAGGTGGGATATAGCGATCATTAATCGGATCAGCGTGCATGTACACACTTCTTCCAGTGTTTGGGGGGAGATGATCCTTACTGAGCATGTCTGTTACATCAACATAACATAAGCAAAACACAATGTGGGTCCATTTGAAACAGAAACATGACACAAGTCAGCAGCGTGACAGAAGCTGAAACAAACTGTGCGGTCAGTCAGAGCCAGTT
Source organism: Pterophyllum scalare (assembly GCA_024447675.2). Lineage (NCBI taxonomy): Eukaryota > Metazoa > Chordata > Actinopteri > Cichliformes > Cichlidae > Pterophyllum > Pterophyllum scalare. The sequence goes on along the minus strand of JAMQGT020010903.1, from coordinate 13,632 downwards.
TAGGTTCAGGGCTGGTTTCTGGTTCCTGCTGGTCTAAAATAAGCCCATTTGTCTGTTTTTGGTTTATCTTCATGCACCTGTCACGACTTTGTGGCATCGCTCTTAATAATCTGCATCACTTTTTCCACATTCACCAAGTCTGCTGTCCTTACGGGTCACAGGGAGAGTTTCCATTAAACAACAAAAGTTTTTAATGATTCAAACATCTAAAAATATTTGAACTTTCCACACATTTTCACTCCTGTGTCATGAAAAATGAGGAACGGCTCATCACCATTAAAGGCACAGCAGCACATTTTATTGAAAAATTAAAGTGATGATAACCGCACTTCAATTTTACATTTTGCAAATCTGATCAGAGGGCCGGCTCGTCCCCGCGTTTGGCACGACGGATTTTAAAGACCAATAAAAGCTTCTTTAAGGTTTTTAACTCTGAAACGAATCCGAGCGCTTTAAAAGCAACTTCTCAAAAAGCACTTCTTAGGAAACGGCTCTGAGACTGGCCCAGCCTTGAGTCATCGTGTGTGTGTGTGTGTGTGTGTTTATGGTGTTGATCTGGTTGCCAGGCAGCAACATGCTGTAGAGCTGGAATGGACCTTGGTAATGGAGGAGGAAGGTTCGGGGGGGGTATTTTTGTTTTGGTGAAACTTGCGTCAGTGAGTTTAAAATGCAGATAATCACCATAATTTTTCAGCTTCAGTTTTCCTCCGCTGCTCGATCAGATTATTTTCCAGGACCTCTTGGATCACAGGCCCGGGTGTAAACACACGGCTTTAAAATTCCATCAAATCCAATAAAAAAGAACTTTGTAAAGCTTCTCTGACCTGATGTTTTGTACCTTTATGTTCACATTAACAGGCGTATGATATAGAATTATAAGCTTTATGTCTCTGTTTGTGTCTACATGGAGAAACTGTTAAAGCAGAGATTAAAGTGCCGCTTTGTTGATAAGCAGTTATAAAATAATTAAAAAGACAAAATGAATCATCTTCACTTGTAAAGCCAAAGATAAAATGTCCATATCCACGAACTTGTTACTGAAACATGCTGGATCTGAATTAACGTTTTTCTGGCCATCTCTGACTGCTTTAAAACTCAGCGTGTTCATTCAGACCCTGCACGCTCTGGAACTTTTAATTTGAAAGGGAAACCTCTTTGTTTTTCCTCTCATTTGCTCTCAGAGCTGTGATGCAGCCTGTGTGGCAGCTGTTGGCTCACCGTCGTACTCTCTGCTAACGACTGCCATTAGCAGATAATTCCTCCGACTGGCTGAACATGTCGGTTCGGATCGGTTGCAGATGTTTGGACTTGTTTTCAGACCAAAGGATGCCGTGTACATAAGAATTAGAGCTGGGCAGCATGGAGTAAAAATCATGTCAGGATTCATGAATGAAGATGGGTGATTTATACCGATGTCTTCTACAAAGTCAGTTGATCATTCAGTTTGAGGTCTGCGCAGGATGTGATATGTCAAACTTTCCTCTGTTTGGGATGCTTCAGCTTCTTTGACTCATCTACAGTCAGTGTGTTTGTTACCTGCATCAGGTGGCAGTAGGTCACGCCCCCCAAGCAGACAGACAAGCTAAAGCTGTGTACTGCTGTGGACCTGAAAAAATCAGCTGGGGTTCAAGTGGACGCTGTATTGAGAGCATTTTGGCTGCTTGACCTGCCATTGGACAGGAAGGGAAGCCTGTCCTCCAGACTCATTCACAAAAAAGGGAGTTTAACTCTCAGAACCTGCCAGCTCTTCGTCAGCTACCTTGATTTGTGACTTTGACGTTTTAGTTTGGATACAAAAGTCACAAAGCTTGAAAAATGAGATGCACTGAACAGTGATTGCATGTGCTGTGCTCTGCGTTACAGCTCGCCGGAGGTGTAATCCTGGGAGTGGCCCTGTGGTTGAGACACGACACCAAGATCAGCAGCCTGCTGGAGCTTGAATATGATGGGACCCAAGCCCCCAGCACCTTCTACATCAGTACGTACTCCTCTGTGTCTCTGTTATCTGCCTCTGATTCACTCTGTCTTCATCTGAAGGGAAACCACAAGCCCCCACTAATGGAGAGCTTTGCAGCATCATCAAAAATATAGTATTGGTGTTTGTGGCTGTTTGCATTACAACCCAGTGGCAGTCTCCTGAGTCTGCTTGGTGAAATGTTTTTATTTAAATGCTTACCACATTATGCTTCTGTCTTTGTGGAGGCTCATTTCTCTGCTCTGACTCATTATGATGAATTCTTGCTCATTTGATTGGGCAGTGTGGGTCTGAATATCATGGGCTGTATATAAAAGATGGCCATAACTACCACTGCGTCGTGTTGGTTTCTGGACTCAACTTTTTACTTTTGGTGTTTTGGCCACCGGCATCTTAGTTTTGGTTTCCAGAAGGGACCACGTTTGAATGAGAGGGTGGAGCGCTAAGTTAGAAGCTAATGCTAGCTAGCGTGGTAATCAGTCTGCATCCACAGACTGTATGGGGACATCTCACACATGCAGATATCTGCTAATCAGTGCTCCGTAACATAAATCCCAGAATCTCACTCATCAAACTGGAGCTCCGCCTTCTTGGACAGTCTGCTAGTCCAATGAAGCCACAGCAGCCATTTTATTGGTCAGATAATTGCATTAAAAAGGCTCCAAAAGCACAAACACAGCCCAGAGGTCCAGTTCAGGGACTCCAGTTAGCTGAGGGGAAGCCTAGCAGACAGATAGCAGCTACAGCTGCCTCTGTCACCATTCACCTGTGAGAGAGGCCACGCCCCTAACAATGCAAACTTTAAGCCTTAATTTGATTTAAACAGGTGAGTTATTAAAAAGGTTGTGAGCATGTTTATATTAGCTGTAAAGGCATTTTAACATGGGAGCCAATGGGGACTGACTCACTGTGGTGCCTCTGCTGGACTGCGGAGGAACTGCAGCGTTGGTGCTGCTGTTTGTGTATTATACATGAGAATCACTTGATTGTTGTTGAGGAGCCGCACAGAGTGGGTTTCTTTTATTTACAGTGTTTGACTTCTTCACGCTTCAGCAAACACTCAAGTCCTCCTGGTGACATCACGCTTTCTGTTTCCCTCTGTTAGCACAGCTGATGCACACAGAGTGAAACGAATGGATTTGTTTATTGATCTCACGATTAATTATAAGTTGTCAGTGCAGCATAAACAGACATTTAGTGTGTTGTTGGGTTAAAGCTTGGTGGAGCTGTGGGCCGTGCTTCAGTCAGTCTGATAAACAGTTCCTGGCTGTGAAAGCCTCCATTTGGTGTCAGGCAGGCTGACGTGAGGACAGATCCTCCTGACTGCGTCTCGTTTTTCCACCTTTTACTCACTGGATGTGAGATCTGATGCTTTTGGCTGCTGGAGTTAGAGCCACGTCTGTCCCATGGGTGCAGCATTGCTTAATTGTGCTGCAGTGTTCCTATAGTTTGTATTTCGTCTTATATAAAGTTGCCTTCCTTTCTTAGGGGTGAGGGTGATCGTACAGCTGTAACAGATGGCACTGTGATATTCATGTTTAAGAAAAGACACAAAGGTGCCTTTAAGGCAGAGCTGTAGGACATATTACCAAAACAGGATGATCAAATTATTTATCATCCCCAAAATTAAATCGACCCATCAAACAGTTTAAGAACACATAGGCAGGTTATAACTATTCATTAGGCCCTATAAAAGTTTTAAAATGTTATTTATTAGTTTAAAAATGTTGTTGTAACATTAATAATGAATAAATCGTTCATCTAGCTTCACTGATCCTCGTAGACTAAAGTAGTTCCACTTATTCAGGGCATAAATACTTTATGTGGATCTATCAGAGGACGCACAGCACACACCTCACTGTTACTCACTGCCTTCGTCGTCCTCTCCAGTTTTATTAAAGGTGATACAAAATCAAATGGTTTAAAATGAGAGCAGTGTGAACCTGCACGCCTCCACTGCGCCACGACCGAACCACGGCTCAGGAGTACTCTTTCTGAAGAGTGTCGAGGCGAGGTGGCAGGGTGGTAAGAAGGTCCCGGGTTTGAACCCCAGGCCTGTCTGTGTGGAGTTCTGATTTTCTCCCAGAGCTCCACTTTCTGCCATCATGCTGCCCTCACTTCCTGGTTAAAGTTTTGTCATTAATAGGACGACACTGAAACATCTATATCTCACTGGCTTGGTGAAGAATCCCTCCAAACATTCCTAGATCCACATCTGGATCAACTCCCAGCAGTTCTAGTTGGACCGATACACAACAAGGGAACGCGTTCATCTGGATCTGAGCAGAACTTTAAATCCTTCAGACAGACAGAGACAGCATCCTTGGTGGAGCTGATTAGTTCTGATCTGTCGCAGTTTTATTTAATAAAAGATCAGAACAGCGCAGTACAAGCGCTTCTTTCTCCTCCGCTGTAATCTGTATGTCGGGGGCATCGTAGTTCTGGCACTCACACATGAGCATATTAGGGTGGTGTTAAATGCCCTTTGTTAGGAACACACAGGCACCTCCTCATTTCTGTGCAGAGGACGTCAGAAGCTTAAGTTAGTGTTCACATCAGTCAGAATAATGAAGAAGGCGACAGCTGTGAGGAGTTCACTCGGTCACACCAGAATAAAAATGCATCCAGTGAGCAGCGGCTCTGTGGACGGCCGCCACGCCTTGTTGAGGAGAGCGGTCGAGAGAGCCGTTAGACAGGAAAGGCGGCAGTTACTCAGACAGCTGCTCTGTGCTGTGCAGAGCAACGCGCTGGAGCTCGAGGATGATGGGGTTGTGTCGGGCGTCAGCGGGAAACGGGCTCAGGAAACACGGGACAGTTTAAGGATGGAAAGACTTGATAGGAGAATGTTATTTCCTGCTGAGTCACACGGATTCAGAGTTTGGTGTGTTTGAGGCCGTGCAGCCAGCGTGTCTGCAGCTGCTGCTGCTGCTGCTATGGAGTGATGGTGTGATGGAGTGGGGAATGTTTTCCTGGCCCACTTCAGGCCTCTTTGTACCAATCAATCATGGTTTGAATACCACAGGGAAAGACTGAGTGTTGCTGCTCACCATGATGTGCATCTCTTTATGGACACAGTTTTCCATCTTCTAATGGCTGCTTCTGCAGGAAAATGCTCACAAAGCAAAAGTCAAACACTTTTTTTTTTTTTTTTTTTTTTAACTTGGCAGTGAGTCCAGTGCAGAGATTCTGACATGAGGCAGGTCCACACGTGCTGTGGGGTTTAGTCACAGGCATCATTATTACTGCAGCGTACAACTGAACCTGAATCTGCTCTCAATCTTGACGCGGTGCGTTTTTGTAGTTGCTGGATGACTGAGCATGACACGTCAAAGGTTCTGATCGTCTGCGACGAGGTTAATGATGATGGGTCAAGCAGGAAGTCGAGTCCCAACAGATCAGCTCACACTGATCTACGCATCCTATTGGTGAATCTTACTCGGTGCGCTTTTTATGCTGCTTTAGTATTTCCGCGTTAGCTGCTTCCTCTGCAAGCTGCTTTGCAGCCCACCCCCATGCAAGCGCATCCTTTTTTAAATGCAGTTTCTAACTTAATCAGCGTCATTATAAGGTCGAAGAAGGCGGGACGGCGAGTGCTGTGGGGGTGTCAGCTTTCATACCAAACAGCTGCAGGTGTCATGCTCCGTCCTGATGGTGCAGCGCTGTCGTCTGACAGTACAATCAAAAGATGACACAAAGATACTAGACATTGATAGTTCTTGTAACACCACCATGTTGCTGCTTGGGTGGAGCAGGGGACTCAGCATGATGCAGAAATCGCGATGCAGTCGGGTCGATATGAAGCTGAATCTGTCTGGGGAATGTTCTCAACTTCTTGTGGTATTCGTGACATGAAGGTCAGAGGCTGTTTTGAGAGCTGAGGGAGGGCCTGCCCTGCATTAGCCTGCTTTCTTCCAGAGTACTCAGCAAGTGTGTGGGGGCGGTGCTGCCTCACCCAGATTACCAGCTACTTGTGACCAGGGCTAATGGAGAACCCACAGGTCATCATGTGACTGCTGAAAACTCTTGTGACATGAGGCCAGTCATTTCTTCAAGTCTGAGTCATCTGCTGGTAGAGCAAAGTAAAAGAAGAACTAGGCTGAGATATATATATATATATATATATATATATATATATATATATATATATATGTATATATATATATATATATGTATGCATACATATATATATATATATATATATATATATATATATATATATATATATATATATATATATAATTCATTTTTTTATTATTATTTTTTTTAAGTCAGAGTGAGGAAGAGTCTCCTGAAATGCAGAACAAAGGAGTGGCTGTTTTGTCGTCCTCTCAGGCAGCATAGCTGTGGTTGTTAAAGGGAAAGAGCTTTGCTCATTAGAGAGGAGCCACTCAGGGGCTTTCTCTGCAGCAGCCTCCATGATTGCACCCTCACATTACATAAAGCCTCCTTCTCATTCCCGAGGAGGGGAGGAAAAAAACAGTCGGTATAGGAAAAAATTCCTCACTGGCCTTCCCTCCCCCTCCTCCCTCCCTCCCTCCCTCCCTCCTCCTCAGAGGCCCCACCCCTCCTCCTCCCTCCTCTGTGAGAGTTTCTTCTCCTTCACTCGCTTGCTTTCTTTCCACTCTCGCTCCTCCTTTCCTTCCCCATCTGGTTGTGTTTAGTGTTTGACTCGACTTATTTTTCCCCTGCTCTGTCGCCATCTTTTTTTCCTACATCTGTTTCTCTCCTTTCTCCCACCCCGGCGCTCGCAGACACGACGACCCGCCTCTCGCCTTTCTACACGGTTACACGCATGCACACACTTTAAACTGTTTGTGAAGCATCGCAGCAGAAATCCACTGACGGACGGCTGACTAATCATTTGAAATGTGCTCATGATTCTAAAAATGAGCTTCAGTTGAATTCTGGAGAGATGATTACGCAAACCTGATTTCTCACTTCCTCCTCAGTCACACCGGGTTTTAGTTGCAACAGATTTCTGAGTGTCGAAGTAGTCGAGGGCTTGGTTTCCTGTAAGTTACATAATCTTTAGAGCTTTTTGTGTCAGTAAGAAATTTATCTGACTTTTAGTTAGAAACACCTTTTTAATCAGACTTACTGAAAACAATCATCTTTAATCAGTCAGATTTTAGGGCTGAGTTATGGGAATCCTGGTTGGATAACAGCAAAGTTACTGAAATGTGTGAATGGATCCACGCAGCAAACAAAGAAGCCTAACTTGATGCGTCAGGCGCTGAAAGCGACCCTGGGCTTATTTACTCGGGTTTATTAGAAAGTGAAAACAAAGACAAAACTCTAACATCTCATCTGTCCCCATTGCGCCGTTTCACAAGTGGTATTTTTAGCCTTTTGCTTTGAAAATCGGCTGGATTGTCTGGCCGTTCCTGTGTGGCTTCCCGCCCTCGTCACCTGCCCGGCGCTGCTCGATAGGTGCGCTGGCAGGAGCGTGCGGCTCCGGTGGTTGTTGGACGCGCAGGTGTGTTTCCACAGATAAAAATATTTGATCTCTGATCATTTATTCAAACTGGACCTGCTCCTCCTTACTTCCTGTCATGTGACTCCTGTTTTAGTGGTGGATGCTCAGAGTAAACAAAGTTTCCGTGTATGTAGGAGGGAGAGAACTTGGCTGCTACTGATGGAAATATAGGTGGGGATGCACCTTTATATGCATATGCATTGAGCAGAAATCTGGAGGAGGTGGTGGTGCGTATGTTGGCGTGTGTCATTCAGGGTTCTGGATCGAGCCTTTAATGTAAACTTGTCTAATTTTGACCAAACCTTTTGAAGTCTTTTTATGAGTTTTGAGAATCAAGTCACGGTTCCCTGCTCATTCAGGAAGGAGCTTTAATAAACGTGCTGTTGCCACCATGGCTGCTGAGTCCCTCTAGAAGTAGAGGGACCTGGCTAAACCGCACGGACCGGGCCATTAAAGCAGGCGAAAATGGAATAGTTTTTAATATAGATTTAGACTAATTAAAATGTGTTCCAAGGTACTATGTAAGGCCTGTTTATGATTGCCAGTCATGAATCCTACAGTGAAGTATCCAGAACAATTCAAATATATCGAAGACATGAACGACACTGTAACCGATTTACAGATCGATGCGTGATGTAACGAACAGCTGAGTGATCTTCTGAGCCGTTCGAGGTAACACAGCCTTATCGTTTTGGTCTTTTCCTGCATAAAAACACTTATTTTTGTTGGACATAGTGATTCTTCTTTTTCTAAATGAACTGCACGACACACTGAGGGATCCAGAAGCCACTTCCCGGTATTCCAGCTCAGGCCGTCACTCTGTCGCCTTTATGCCGATGTTGCGTTCCTGTTGGAACAGGGTGGCCGTTTAAGATCCACTCAGACCAACATCCATCTGGATTATCTTGTGCAGCCTGGCCATTATCACTCAGCATTCATCATAATAATTAGTCTTCATTCATTCGCACTAAGGTGTGGTCAGAGTGGCTGAAGTGCAGCTTTAGGTATATGTGTGAACCTGCGGCGCCCGTGGGCATGAGTAACGTGATGTGATGGCTTGTCATTTTAACCGTCATTTACAAACCCAGGCAGCCTCTCCATTTCTTTCACCTTTATTGTGAGTTATTTTTAACCTTCGGTAAATGTCTGAGGACAGTGGGGCTGTCAGGAAGTTCTCTCTCTCAGATCACTTAACACCACTTGACTCAGTTTCCTATTCAGCACTAAGTCATTCACTCACTCACAGCCTCCAACACTGAGAGGAGTAAAGTGAGCCTCCAGGTTTCATGTTAACTCCCAGAAGAGTCAAAGTGACGCCAGCGTGATGCTGAACTGTTTGTTGGGAAGTCCTAAAGATTCCCACCACCCACAGCGGCTTCAGATTAAACCACCTCAGCAGTGTTTGGAATTTACCAGGCGTTTATAGAAAGGATGGAGGTGTGTTCTCTGATAGAAAAAAATGACATATTAGACGCATTGTTCACGTATTTGAGGCAGAGTCGGTGTATGGAAGCTTTGACTCGTGTGTCACGGCTGCAGGTCGAGCTCCTCGGTCTGACGCGGAAGTCATTCGCCAAAGCTCCAGATCGGGGCTGCACCTATCGATTATTCCATCGATTAATCACATAAGAAATACTTGGATGGAGCAGCTACAAAGTTCTCCTTTCTTCATGTTGCTGATCAGGTGGTTGATGAAGGACCTCCAGCTGTTTCTCAGTAAAGGTTTTAAAGTGGTTACAGGAACGAGACCTCCTTTTGCTCCACCTGAGCTCACGGTCTCGGTAACCGCTCCGCCTCTTTGCGTTTGCTGCCCGTGTGCAGATGGACTGCACGTAAAACAGCTGCTGCGTTTTTTGTTGGAAATCTGGGGGCTGCGTGAGCTTAATGCTGTAATGCTTTGTATTCACAAGCGTCCTCCAAATTACATTTCTACTGCAGGTCCATTTTTAGCCACTAATGAGGGACTAAAGCATAAAAATATTTTGAGGAGCCCCTCTGTACCTCATGTTGCGTTACCCGAGGAATCGTTGCAGGTCCAGAATAAACGCGATGGATGTGACGGGAACGCACGTCCAACGATGTTTGTACAGCTTTAGTTTTCTACAACCTTTATTAAAACGCCACAGAACGGGCACCTCCCACGCCCGCACACATCGTCACCCTTTAAAAAGGTTTTGAAAAAATGAATTTTCTAATGAATACAGAAATGTATGTCAATGACAGAGCAATTTTATCTGGTCTAAAAATTTAAATCTCACATCAAATTCCCCTTTTGTTTTCTCTACGTCCTCGATTTTACAGTGAGAACTCTGATGTAAAGTTCGCTTTTTTCCAACCAAAGAAACCATCCAATCAGGGTCTCGTGTAACTTCCTGTCGTGTCACTGATGCCTCCTTAAGCTGGTCTATGATGCAGTAGTTTTCCATACCCTGTCCCGTTGTGTATCATTAAAGCACCGTTGTGTCTCAGAGTGATGCTGACTAACCTAACCAAGACAAAGAGTTGGGTCTGTGGGTGAGAAAAAAACCCTTCAAGGTCTTTTCCACTCACTCCACTGTGGAGTGAGTTTCCTCTCACGGCTGGGTTGCTGTCTTAACAATACTAATAATAATAAAAAAAAAAGTTACAGGAAGCTGCAGACAGGAAGGCATGCACTGTACAATCAACAATACTCAGATGACTTCAGATGAAAATGTCTGGAGGTTACGTTAGAAAGGCTTCATCATCAGAGGGAAATTCCAGGTTTATTTTCAGCAGCGAGTGGATGGAGAGAAGCGATGTGTGGAAGCAGTGAGCTGCTCATCAGAAAAGACGGATGATGATAAATCTAACCCACAGAGAGGCTGGTGGAGGCAGATGCTTCTGGATCTGCTGGAGATCTCCCCACCTTCACCAAGTGCTGCTCATACTGCTGATTTGCTGTTATGAACTGATGCTATATGAATAAAACTGAAAGAAGCCTGTATTACCCCAAAATAGCTTTAGCTTATAAGTGCTCCAGAGCATCAGTCTGCATCTCACTGGCCAGCAGACGCGATGATTCCTCACATTAAGGCATTTCTCCTGTGGGAGAGAGCATGGAAAACTTGAGATAAATACTGCATCATAACATGCCTTGGGGAGTGTCTTTAACATATTACAGTGAAGTTATGCATTCACACAACGGGAAGACACAGAACAGATACTGATTGTAAGGGTGACCTCTGTGGACTAGAAAATGCAAGTATGTTCCATCTATGTTCTGGATGGACGAATCAAAGGCGGAGCTGTTTGGCTGCATGCTTGGTGCCCAGTGGGGGTGGAAATGTGGGGTCACTGAATGAACTTTAAGAAGTCTTTGGTATGAATTCAAAGATGATTGCAGGCTGTTGGTCTTAAAGTTCAAAGTTGAACCAGAGTTTGACTTTTCAGCACGATGAAGGTGTTTTGGAAGGAGGCACAAGTCCTGGAGCTCCAAAGGCAGAGTAGATGTTTCTAGCACTGCACCCTGCCTCCACTGTGCACGAAGAGCATGAAGCCTGAAGAGTCCAGCGCCCTCATAGTTTTTAGAACCAAATTTAAATTTGTGACCTGGATGAAGGCCACATACCAGAACGCTTTGGCCACATTGTTGTGTGTACTACAAATGTGCTGGAGCTTTAACGTCTTCAGAACACCCGAAGGCAGAAAGGTATCACGAACACAGCCGTTGGGAACGCCTCCAAATTTTCCTGAGGTTTTTGGGTGTTGGACCCTCAGAGGAGCAACAGCAGAGGAAGAAATGGAGGGTTATGGAAAGCCCGGATTTGAAAGGTTAGTGCATCCAGGAAAAACCTCAGACGTCTAAAACTGAAGGCTGTTTGGATGGAAGATGGGTCAGAGGCTTCATCAAACTGATGTTTGTAGACGGCTCGTCTAATTCTGACCTCAGATCAGTGTCGGCATGTCGTTCATACTCTGACCGACCATTCTGCAGCTGGCCATCCTGGTTCTGCTCAATAATTCAGTTCAGTTTTATTTATATAGCTCCAAATTACATCAGGAGCCGCCTCAAAGCCCTTAAATGGCTCATGAACCAGTTCTCCACCTGCTGCAGCTCACAGGGGATCTCCAGAAGAGAACCAAGACTACCATCACCAACCGCAGTCCAACACAGAGGAGGTCTGTCCGTCTGCTCAACGAGAGACTCGAGACCACTGAATGACATCAAGGACCTCCACAACATCGATGGGGCGGGCAGACCTGTAGGGAAACACTGCAGAGGAAGGAGTGTGGCCAGTTAGACGCAACAACATAAAATGAGAGCAAGCGGACTCTCCGTACGTGGTTTGAGGCCGCTGTGGTCTCCAAATATACCACAACACCCCACCCAAGCATAGATCGTGCACAGGAAGCTGATGTATGTCAAAGCAAATGTGCATCTAAGTGTTATAATTCTTACTGCCATTATTACAGGATGGCCTACAGGCCTCATCTGTAACCTTAATGTCTCAGAAGATCTCAACATGCTTCATGGAAAGCTGAGAATCGGCTCCTCTTCCTACTGAAACAGAGGGGCTGAGGAATGGAGGCAGAGAGGCTGTAATGGAAGCAAAACCATAAGAAGATTAAATAAAGAGGCAGGAAGAGACATTTAAGTAAATGGAATGGTTGAGAGCATAATTTTGAATGAGAGAATGCATTATACAGGGAGGACAAATGGATGGCCGAGCGCCAGGAGAGCGAGCCGAGGAGCGCCAAACAGCCAGGAGGAGTTTGACACTGGAGAGCTGTAATGCAAGAGATGGAGGGAGCGCTGGCCAAGATATCGATTTATAAATTACCCGCAGTTTTGTGACTCTGAGGGGAGGGGGGTGCATATACAAGGTACAGCACCAGTTAGTGGTCCACAATCAAATTATGTGTGAGCTGACAAGCAGGAGTAATGATGCAGGGAGAGCTGCACTGGCGGCCTGGAACGAGCACAGAGACGCAGGGAGCGCGCCCAGAAAGGCCTCCGAAAACGGACGTGCCGTTTACATGTGGGTGAAATGAAGGTGGACGAGCTCTGTGTTCATTCACTAAAATAGGAGATGTAATGAACCTATGTAAAAGAGAAATATGTTTTTGACACTCAGCTAATTATTCAGAAACAGGTTAAAGTGTTAGTGTTCAAGTTTGAGTTATTTTTATTGCCGGGTCGCCGACCCCTCCAAATCAGCTGATTTTATTTTATCTTTTACTGTTTTTGTACAAAATGATTAGTTTAATGAAGCCATGAAGAACTTTATCTTCAAATGAATATTTTCAGTTACAGCCGTCTAAGCACTCATGGTTGGGTCCAAATTTGGTGCTTTCTAATTATTCTTTGCAGCATTTCTTGAGCCCCAATAACCCCAATAACAAGTACAGCAGATATCTGCATGAAAACTCAGGCCTCAACCATGTTACAGCCAGTCCGAGAGTCCCGAAATCTGGTTTTTGTTCAGCAGGATTTTTTTTTCTGCCCTTGGCGACACAAAGGAAGCCGGTGAGGATTTTGGGCGGGGCTACGCAGGTTTCGCAGTTAGACCCACCCCTCCGTGGTCTCAAAAAAGCTGCAGTGACACCAGGACCAGCAGGTGATTTCAAGGTGCCGCCGTCTATGTACAGTCTGTGGTTCGCACTGGCGTTGGAAAGACACTCTTTAAATTCTACAGGAAACATTCATTTAGACTTTTATTGTGGAAAACAGCTTGTGTGTTCATCATTGTAGCACTGCATGTAGCACATTTCCAGCATCACTTCAGCTGTACGTCATCTGTAACTTCCCAAAACCCTCCTTTTAATGGTGACCCGGTCTGGGTGTCCTCGGAGTTAATGACGCGCGCCTCATACTGCAGCGTTTACAGAGCAGGAGAGGCGTTTTCTCAGGTGCACGGCATGCTGGGACAGTTTGAGCTGAATGCGCTCCACGCAGATTTGCAGTCGGCGTCCTCCTCGATCACAGGAGTCGCTGCCGTTGGCTCCGTCATCACCCTGAACCTGTTGCTACTGCAGGGACTTGTTGGCCTTTCGTTAGCTTAGCACTGGGACGTTGCTGCTGTGTCAGTCTGGCTCGATGTTTGATTACATTCAAGCAGGCAGCGAGTTGAAATGTTTGGTTTTTACTTTCCTGTTTAGGCCAAAAGCTGCAGCTTCACTGTCGCAGTGGAGGGAAAAGGCAGCATGTGGTCAGTGTGTC